>CAJQZM010030275.1:2028-23952 GCA_907164665.1 Colias nastes | reverse complement strand
ATTGTAAATAAGGTAAGATAATTTAAGTCGAAGTAAGATTATAATAAGGAGTTTTTATAAGCCTTTATTTGTTTGCTTATAGAAGTTCAATTTGTATCTTTCGCTTTCTAAATAGTCGGCCATGAGTGTGGCCGTAGTCACGACTGCTGATTTAATTTTATATCAAGATAATAAAGTATTGAAACGAAATAACTTCGCTCTTTTTTCACGACTTCATGGTGGAACAATTTTCAAATGAAATGTTTATTTGGGCAAATTTCTAAATAAAAATGGCATTTGAATCAAAAATACAAAGAAACCACAAAGCTGAGTACCGATGTGGTCATTTTTAAAGAGATTTGTAAATAATTTCAATACCATCGCCATTCTTAGACGTAAACGTTGCAGCGTGTTTTTTGCTTTCTTAACATCAGTTTTCCTATTAACCGTATCAAAGCTTTACAAACCAATTTGAAAGTAAAAGGTAAATAAATAAAAAAAGAAAATATGCCTTTCAACATTTGTATTGCATATTTTAAATATGCACCAATATGGTAATGGATAGCAAATCCAGTATTCAAATGTAAATTGTAATTACTGGATAAATTAGTCATTCGTAATATTGTACACTTTTCATCACGCTTACATAGCTGACTCCATAAATATTTAAAACTTGTAAGAATTGTGAGCACATCACACAAAATTAATGTAAGTACAGTTGCAGTTTAAATCAAAATAACAATAAAAATAATTAATATTTATAGAGCCCAAAACTAAGCCATGAAAAACAGCCATTCTTTCCAATCAAGAAAACTCTGATGTAATAAATTCGTACAACATACAGGAATATTTAAAGGTTTTGTGTTTTGCAATTTGTTTCCACTGCGTGCTAAAAGTACAAAACAATCGCTACAAGCATACAATTATGTAAAAAAACTGTATCGATGTAGTGCAATGGAAAGTCTTAATGTGCTCAACTATTATTGCAAAATAATATCCCTACATTGAAATAAAAGACGAAAAAGTTACTATCAATTGTTTATTAGTATTAGTATTTCATCTATATATATAAAAATGAAACCCATTTCGCGTTGTCACGGCATCACGTGTGAACGGCTGAACCGATTTCGATAATTCTTTTTTTATTATATTCCTTGAAGTACGAGGATGGTTCTTATGCAGAGAAAACGTAAATATGTACCACGGGCGAAGCCGGGGCGGACCGCTAGTTCTTTATATATTTACACCTGTCTTGTTTGTCCCATACATACCTACAAAAACTCTCAAATACTTTTTACATCTAAACTGTAAATGAAATAATGAGAGTATATTTTTTTTAAATCTTTCAATACTTTTAACATTGAGAAGTTGATTGGATTATTTCATAGATAATATTAATTACATGCATTAATAAATATATGCAACATCAAATATGCATTAATAAATATAGTCAAACTGGTTAGTAATAAATATTACTGAAATTCATAGTCAGTTTGAAAGTAGAGTTTTTGAAATATGCAATAAATATATTAATATTTATTAGTTTAATAAAAATCTATGCTAAAAACATAATGCTTTATCAATTACTAACAAACTAAAAAAATAACAGGATGCTATACATTTTTCTAAAGTAATTAAATAATAAAGTTTGTTTGTTTAATTAACTAATAATTATATAAAAATAAAAACTGATGATTAATACTATCGCCGGTCATTGTGAAGAATTACACTATTAGTTGGTAAATAGTAATTCTTTACAATGACCGGCGTTTAAAAATGTAGAGTTTGATTTAAACTTCAAACTCACAATAATTAGCAGTACTAATAAGGCACTATTTCTTAGACATTAATAAAGATAAATAAATATTTAATTATTAACTTTTTCGTTAGTAGGCTTTCTAAAAAAATAAATAAACAAAAAATGGTTAAAGTATAAAAGTTATAAAATTTATATTTAACTGATGTTTATCTTTAGAAAAGGTTTTCACTTTCTTTTGGAACACAGTTTATGTAACACAAAGTTTTGTTTTTCGAAATAAAATACAACCGGTCGTAATTTAATCATTTTATATGATGTTAGTGGAATAGTTTGATTTAGTATTCCATAACGTAGTTTCATCATAGAGACTGTATTTTAATTATGAATGATAAAAAAAAATATTTGCATAGAGCATTTGAAACGTTAACTCTTAAAATGTCGTAAACACAAACAACAAAACGCAATACGAATAAACATGTAAATAAATGGAGATAGTACATACTATATATTTTATTAACATAGTTATCTTTATTATTTATAAATGCCCCTTTTAATTAATACAATATAGGACATGCAGGTTCAGAAGACGTACCAAGAACAAGTAGATGTAAAAAGTCATATAAATTAAGCTTTTGTATCGTGATCGAATAGTGTGAATACAATAATTTTCTTAGTATTTTTCATTTTTGTTAATATTTATTCAGACTTAATCTGAAAACATTATAATAAAAAATGCATGCAAACATTGCGTGCTGACCAAATACTGCTTAAAAAATAATATTAAATAGAAAATATTCTACGTTCTCTGTACTCAGTTAAAAACGAAAAAGCGCGTATAGACAGACATTATGACTGTTACGTGTCGCGTAATTCACAAAGACAAATTGCTGGCAAGTGGAACCAAACATGTCACTGTTTTTGCTCACTGAACCGAACGAAACGACAACTTTTCGACAATTTTGTGGCAAGATGTGACTGTTGATAGCACAGAGTGGCTCTATTATAAGCAAACTATTTTTGAGTGTTTTTAAGCACTTGTTTGTACTCTTTACGTAGTAAGTATTTAGTAATATGGGCTTTTACTTCAAAGTTTACTGAAATGTTATAGTTTAAGTGATTCCGTATGTAAGGGACGTCTTTTATGTTTGGTTACATTATTCTGTTTTTAAGAGAGTCATGTCTGTCTGCAGAATCATATGTCATGAATCGTTTTATGAGCGAATTTTAAACTCTCGCTAGTCAAGATGGTTAAAATAACATGCCGAGCTACAAATCTTGAAGACTACAGTCTTCAAGATTTGAAGCTCTCATTTGAATTATGGCTTCGTGATTGTTTTAATTAAGGTTCCACAATTTGCTTTATATGTTCAGTTTCAGTAATATTTTCCATACTACTTATCTGTTTTTTAGTCAATTTGCACTTATTACTATTAGTCAATCTATTTTATAATATTAATTACGCATTTAAAACATAATTATGTACGATGTTAGAGAAAATGACATCAGCATTTACCTTATATTGGAAAAGTGAAACTGATACAAATAATTTTAACCAAACCGACATCCGATAATTTACTCAGACCAAAATAAAGCGTACGTTAAAATAAGGCGACGAAAAGAGAGTGAAAGCGGCGTCCTTTTAGACTTTCTGTTGAACAATAATAGTCATTATATTCTTTGTTATAGAATTCAACTTTGCATAATTATCGATAAATTACGTTGTATATAAAGTTTATCGACCTTGCAGAATAGGATATGGCTCTATAACCTTATATTAATTAAGAAGCATAATGTTCTTTAATTAATGTAAAACCTTAAACGTCACACATTTTAAGTTTAAACTTGAGTAAAAACACGTGTGTAAAATGGAAATATGCGGGTAATTTTTGGAGCGTAGAAATAGCGCGCGTTGATGTCTTTTGTACGCAATACTTTGAATTGAATATTCTTAGCGCACCATTTAAATGGCCTGTGATAATATCTTAAGAGATTTGTATAAACAATGTTACACAGAAAATTGCATTTAAACCGTTTTATCAAAATAAGGCATTTGAGATTTCTTTTTCAAGATAATATATTTAATAAAAATATGTGTATGGGATGCATAAAAACGCCTTTAGCTTAGCTTGATGCTGGATTGAGTTTTTGATTTTCAGAGCATGCGATCAACACTTGAAAATCACTCATCATATTTTTTATGAATTTAAACTCTACATAAATATTATTTAACTCTCCCATCATATACTTTGCAATGCATCAAATCACGCAAAACGTTTCCTCACTTACAAACATTCCAATAAATATATAATTCAAAATTTATCTAAAACCGTATTTGACAAGTTTTTTGTAAGTTTAACGTATTATCATTGTTAAATGTTCGCTGATTTTAATTTAGATGTAAATGTAGGTCAAGTTGACTGCATTTGCAACGTTTAGAAAGTTCGATACCTGCTTTATGTGAAGTTGGTACTTGGTACCAAATGACTCATGCTGGGACTAATGTCCTATTCTCAAGGTAATTGATTATAGATTAAAAATCTATTCTAATCTATTTTTTTTAATAGGGATCAGTGGTGTGACGAGATTTGAAATTATTCAATAGTTGCCTTCAAGACTAGAACAGTGTGCAAAATATGGAGGGGTAGTAATCATCTCTCTCGTTTCATTTTAGAAATATAGTTGTATAAAGGTAGCAGGTAATATGTATTACATGAGAACCTCAATAAATATAAGTATTTAATGATTTTATAAGAGCAACTATGGAATTTCTCGCCGGTTCTTCTCCATAGATACTGCTTTCCGAATCGGTGGTAAATGTTAAAAATTATGTATATTAGTTATGACGATTCAAAAGTGCTTCTAGAAGATGTCTAATTGAATAAATAAATGTATGAGTTTGAGTTTAATAGAACGGCTTTTAAATGTAATTAATTTATTATCAACCCGGATGTTATAATTTAATTTCTTAATGCGTAAATAAGTGCGTAAAATCCAATACAAGAAGAAGTTTTGAAATATTTTAAGCTTTGCCAATTATATGCTAATATTGAAGTATTTACAATTCAAATAATAATTATAAAAAAATAAATAAAATTCATAACATTCTTGAAAACTTTGTAATTATTTAACGAGCGTTGAAAGTATTTTTAAGGGGATTATGACGAATAAATTCTTAATTACTACTGAAAATTATGTAAATTGAAAATGTATTTTCCATAATATACAATACTTTTATTGGTTTGAACGCCCCCTTGGTTTAGTGGTTGACGCGTGAGCGCAGATTCAAGGGTTCGATTGGAGACGAAGAAAAAAAAATGTCTCGGTCTGGCAGAACACAGAAGACTGACCTACTTGTCTCTAAAAGAAAATCGGTCAGTGAAACAGATGTATGCATAATGCATCTGCCCCTTGCCCCACTAGGGGACACGGGACTTCACTTTATTATTGGTTTGAGAATAAATCACATGCTAATATATGATTTAAAATCACCGCATATTACGTGGTATTACAGGCGAAAGTGTCATTGATAAGCGCTACTTTAGAAAGTCCGCTCTTGAGCGAATTCCTTCGTGCACGAAATGTGAACGAGTTTTATAAATTACGTATTAATTTGTATATTTTGAAGCATTTTTAATGTGGAATGAGATTTATCCTGTTCATAAATAAAGTAAAAGCGGCCTATGGGCGTTTGTTATTCGATTAACGAAATAAAATTATATTAGGAGTACTTCCGAAACTTATATTTTTCTCCTACATTCTATTCTAACCGTAACAAACTATCTGCTTTCAAAAGGGTATCTTGATTGGTAATTAAAAATTAATAACCACTATGCTTTATAAGACTCCTAGACGTTGATATTACATCAAAGGTTTATTACGTGAGCGTATAAAAGTTAATTTCAATAATTGTACCGTAACAGGTATTTCCTACAATCGAAGGTAATGTACCTTCTGTTGAAAGTACCGGTCGGGTACTTTAATTTGTACAAAATCCTGTTTTGTAACATTTGGTACAGTTTTCTTCACGACCATAAAAACTGCAAGTATAGTAAAAATAGAAATAGATATATGTCTATTATTTAGCTACTTGAAAGAATAGTGAAATTACATATGTATTATGAGTTGATTCTCATTACTTATGAGGTCCATTTATTATAACAAATAATAAAAAGAAAAGGGTGTCTACACCCATACAAAACATTTATTAAACTCATTAAACTCATTGGAAGAGATTAAGTGACTCAAGGAAACGTTCAAACATTACAAAAAAGCGATAGCATCAACATATTATTTACAATAAAGGCACTTTTTCGAAACACTACATAAAAGTGTATTGATATTTTTATATATTTAAAGCTTTGACAGAGATATTGCTCTCGATAAGATTACCGATTGGAGACTATTTCTGCCTCTAGTTTTATGTGAATTACGCAAGAGACAGTAGCGTTACGGATTAAATGAATAGAATAGTGGTCTTATTGAAACAATGTTCATTGTAAAATATATAACAACTTTCATAAACAAAAAAGTATATAATAACAAAGGGCTTATATTTCCTGTCTTGGGACAATTTAAATATTTAGGTAAAAACGGAATCAGTGATTTTATATTGTAAGCAAATTTCGGATCAATCTGTCCGTGTAGTAATCGGTCAGTATGTCCATTCAACTTTCAAACACTATCAAACAGAATGCATGAAATTAGCTACGTATTATACTAATATATCACAAGTACTTATCAAAACTTTATCAGACCCTTTAGAACAAATATAATAACCAAAGATTGTTTGTCTGTTACCCATTGTGATTACACGTCATAGAATTGCCTCTAGGGAATTAAGGAGATTATAAAACGCTCTAATGAACATTTTAAAAATATTTTATAAACTATCGCCGTGATCTAGTAAACGTATTGAGTCCATGCTCACACGCAACCATCGAAAGTGGAGTAGCATGTTCGCGAGCTATAAGATAAACTGATGTACAAACATACATAACTCTTATTCATATGATGTAAGTGATTTTTAACACGAAAGATGCGCTTAAATTGAGTCAATAAGTTATTTGTGTTTTTGATTTGCTGTCTTCGATTTGAAATGCATGTTTGAAACTTTTCACGATATTAATCTTGAATAATGCATTGCCAGTCACTTTATTTAACTTCTTCTTGTCTTATTGTTTACCAATCGAGAGGAAAGTAACAATTTAACAGTTTTAACATAAGGCCTGATAATGCAAACTATTTAATTACATAAGTGTATTTTATTTATAAGTATGCACATATTTAAAAAAATTCCATTACAGAAATGAGTATATTTAAGAAGAAAGTTCAAAATGTGGAAATTATACATTGTAATATATTTTGCCATTAGAATTATTATGCGTCAATTTGCACTGAATTTTTAAATACCTAATCACTTTAATTTGAATCTCTTTGAATATTATATGTATCAAACACAGAAGTTATTATTTCTATTCATGATTTAAATATTAATTATCTACCTACTTATATAAAAAAATTACAGAAAACCTGTATTTGTATAATACAAAATCGTAATTTAGCAGGATGTTATAAAAAAAAGGATGTTATATATCTAAATTATTAATACCAAGAATACAACTGGAATAAAATGAAACTTTTACTATTTAAGTATTAACTTATATCTCTTATGTTCATAAGAGTATATCGCCTGAAAAACCTCTTTTGGGAACATCTAGTACGAACTCTCTCAGCTAAAATTAAATAAGCTTCAATTGTTATTATTATCGTATTTATATAATAGCTGCTATATTTGCCATCAATTGACACATCTCCACTAATTTCATAATGACAGTCTAACCACATTTAACTACAAACTAATTCACATCTTCAGAGCCGAGCGCTTTCACACACACATAGAGAGCCACGCACACATGTAAACAGTGTTCCAGTTACGATTTGCCGATTACTAGTGAATGGCAGGAGGAAGTATGTCTTATAAGTTGTTTTTCTCATTATTGCAAAATAATTATTGACAGTTTTACTTCGTGTTTTATATCTCAATCGATTTTTGTTCATTTTATTAAAATTGTAGGAAATATTTTTTTATGGAACTTTATTGGAACAAAATAAAATAAAAAGAAACATGGCCGCTTGGTGTTTATTATTGTGCGATATTAAATTCAATACTTCCTGTGATTGAGATTTAAGGACTATAAATAAAATAAGGATGAAGAAAAAGGCCTCATTTTTTTAATAAATAAATAAATTGAGCTAAAAGGAAACACAACACAAATGAAAATACACAGACGTTTTGTACATTAACTGCATATTAAAACGCGATACATAATATTAAAAAAAAACGTTCTTAAAAATCTTAGAACTAAAAGAATAACTAATTCAACCTCACACAAAGACGATATCAACACAGGTCTTAATGTAACAATCAAACAGACAATACTATCTAAAGTGTTATAATTCTTTGTATGTAAATGCAATATATTCTAATACAATGCAGGTGGAAGATAGATCATTGTCAGACAATAAACAACTTTATCGACCTTGGAACTGATTGCTCTTAATGGTTTTAATAGGATATCAGATTTAGGTTTTAGATTTGATATCAGTGTTTTAAGCTGTTAGAGCAAATAGAGAGGGTTGCTTGATAAGTATTTCGCAAATTATTTTATTTGTATGATATTTATCAGAGCTTTTAGTCTCTCTTATGAACATACTTGATTTTTTCATCAACACAAATGCAATTTGCCTCATATTATGGATAGCAACGATGAAGCAAAAATATGTAAGGAATGTTAAACATTGATGTTAGACGTATTACGTCTAACATCAATGTTCAGTTCAGTAAAGAAATGATATATATTTAAGTCATTGTAAATATAGGAATAGTTTACAGAAAATATGGCTCTAAATGTATGTAAAATACTTGGATAATATCTTTAAATTATATTTTTATTGGGCTTAGTGTATACGACCTTAATAAACAATTTAGCTGCTAAATCTAGACATAAGATCTAATGACCTAAATTTCTATATGACGTCGACCGTACAGTATGTAATTGTTTCAGAACCGTGTAATTCAAGGCAGCGGATGCCGATATGTGTGAAAATAAATTAATCTTCATTAGAAACATCTATTGTTTATATTTAATACATATTATCCTTCATGTAGAAAGATAAGCCACCTTACCTTGAATCTTTTTGGCGCGCTAAAACTCAGTACGAATTAAGTCGTGCATCCAATTTTGTTATGGATAGGGAAAGGAAAGGGGAATTATTAAAACATTTTGTATACTGGAAAATGTAGAGTTTAGAACTCAAAATCAATTGAACATTTTTTGTAACTAATGTTAAAAATATTTTGTTCATGTGATATGATTTGTTTTAAATATATAAGAAAAATATGCACTAGTTTGATGATTTCTTAACACTTACAGCTGAACTTTAATAGCTTATGTAGAATCATAACTTCATATTACAAAATATGTATAATGTCGTTTCATATCATCATGCGGAAGATTGCGAATGTGTACCCGCATCCCGTCTAAAGCAGCGCGTTGGTACACGGTGGGGTTTTAGTCGGTAGGAATCCGACATAACCCACGGCTCCTTCCCCGGGAGCCGTGGGTATCTTAGGCAAGATTTTCCCACTTGAAAAAAAAAATAAAAAAAATAAAAATATCTTCTCTGAATTCTAAAACACAGCAAAAACAAAGTTCGCTTAACCGTTTCGTAATGATCATTATTAGATGCTTTAATATAATAACGCTTGAAGGGCCATTAAAATGATTTAGCAGAACATTATGACAGTCTGTATAGTAGAACAATTATTTGTATAGTTTTGCTGGCCAAGGTGCGTGACCTGTTGCCTATTAGATGCCTGAGGATTGCTAATTACATTGTGATATTTAACGTTGATAGGTATTATGAAGATAGTATTTTTTGTTTGAATATCCATTACATAACCTTAAAGGTATTATAGAATACAACAATTCGGTAATATTCGGTACTTGTTGAGGATCGCACTCAAAAATTTTGAAGTTGGTAATAGTAAAATAATTACAAAGCTCACATTTCTTGTTGATGCAAATCTCTGTAAAAAACGAATGATAAATGTTTCTTCATAGCTCTAATTCTTTTAATTTTAGTTTTATAAATAGGGCTCTATCTTTCTAAACTGAACACACTTACTTAGGTTAAAAGTACCCATCTACTTCCAAGTCAAAATTGCTTTGAAAGTAATATTACAACATCCAGGCCACTTGCCTGCGGCTATATCAATTAAAGCTTTATAACTTTTAGACTGAACCGTAATAATTTAACATATTAAATATTAAAATGATACATTTTAATATTCATTTTTTTAATAAATTATTTATTTACAGACAAGTAGCGAAAAAGATTTCGTTAATACATAGTTGAAAATCAGAAATTTAGAAAATTACTATGCTTTTCAGCGAAGCTTTTTTTATGCATTCATCGGAAAAATGCACGCTCTAACTTTTCTGTTCTTTGAAATGTCGTTTTGTGTAAAAGTTATTACCTATATACTGTCTTATTCATTTAATAATTGTTCATTACAGACTTCAATCAAATTAGATAATATAGTTTGTAACAACACGCTAATATGCCTTGAGACACGTAGGTGGCATTAAATAATAATTATACGATTTGTTACTTATCATACTTACTGTTTTTCACTAAAAAGTTAACTAAAAGTAATCAAAATTTTAATGATATTTATTATCAAGGAAGAAAGCTGTTTCTTTATCAAAAATTTCAAAGGATTTATAGGACTCAAAATATACACACTTAATTAAATTAATTTGACTTAAATCATTAATTACTTCTTGCTTCTTCTTCTAAAATAATAAGAAAATATGAAATAAGTTGTATACCACATATTTATGTAAAATGTACCATTTGGTACAAATGCAAAGATATCTTGTATTACCAAATCTATACTTAATATTATAAAGCTGAAGAGTTTGTTTGTTTGTTTGTTTGAACGCGCTAATCTCGGGAACTACTGGTCCGCTTTGAAAAATTCTTTCGGTGTTAGATAGCCCATTTATCGAGGAAGGCTAGGCTACATATCATCACGCTAAGACCAACAGGAGCGGAGCAATGCGGGTGAAACCGCGGGGAACAGCTAGTAAATTTACATAATGATTTGAATGTTTAGCACTCAGATAAGAAATACGATGGAATACAAGTAGCGTGCGCGTATGTCACGAGATTGTTGTCATTATAACATTATTATAATTTGAATTTAATGACTTATTGTTCTTTGAATGCATGACTGTACTTAGGTAATATTATATATGCAATTGTGGTACTGATGTTTTGGCGTATATTGAATTTGAGGATTCTGCTATATGTATTTTATAAAACGTTATTAATTTAAACCTTCACGCGTCCTACGCACATTATTTGCGCGTAACTAAATCAGTATTTTATAGTAGGACGCGTGAGAGATACGCGTCCTACTATAAAATACTGATTTAGTTACGCACAAACAATGTGCGTAGGACGCGTGAAGGTTTAAAGAAAATTTTATCCTTCCTAAGAAATCATCAGACATAATATAATTGTGACGTCATGAATCCTGCATCGGGGAAATAATTCTTAACTATATTTTAAAAATCTGTACTAATATTATAAGTTATAACGCTGAAGAGTTTGTTTGTTTGTTTGAACGCGCTTACCTCAGGAACTACTGGTCCGATTTGAAATATTCTTTACGTGTTAGATAGTCTATTTGTTGAGAAAGGCTATAGGCTATATATCATCACGCTAAGACCAACAGGAGCGGAGCAACGCGGGTTAAACCGCGGGGCGCAGCTAGTTCAATCATAAAAAAACACTAAAGTCTTTAATTTCTAAATGTATAATACTCGCGTAAAATCAAACACTAGAAAACACTTTCTTCATAAAATTCATTACATTTGAAATTTCTGCCAACTCTGATGCTATCTTGATTTAAACCATCAAAATTTCACAAGTAATAAAATCTTTACATTTAATAAGCATACAATTATAATTCTTGTGTGATTTTACTAGCTTTATAAATTAGCAGTGAATTTTATTGTCATCGCGGTAATAAAAATATTAACGTCTGTATTTCGTAACATCTTTCACTAGAGAGTTAGAAAAATAAGAGTAAGCTACAACAAATATGAGTTACGTAATTGTTAAAACAAAAGAATGAAGTGTTAGTCAAAATGTGGGAATTTCTTCAAGTCCAAGTAGCAAGTACAGTATGGCTTATGTAATGAATTCTTGGGGAAATAATTAATGTGTGTTTGATATCTCTATTGTTTTGTACGTTTACGTTTTTATTGGTTTAACTACAAGCCATAATGAATTGTGATTGTTGTGTGTTGACATTTTATTATTCGTCTTTACAAAATTTTGACCACATATTCCGAATACCTACTCTATATAGTTTCAATCAATTAATTTATAACTATATTTATTTTTGTGTACTAAAGTAACTATTCTCCGAATCGTAAATTCGGTTTGAGTTAAAAGTTTGTCATAAAGCTTGTTATAAATATCTACATTTTTACAATAAAACCATACTTGGGCCGCAATAAGACTCCCTCCTTTTTCCCTCCACTCTCATCTTATTTCCACTGAACGTACCGTACGAAAATATCTAAATGAAACGTGAAGAACACAAAAACACAACTGCGTCCTAAAATGTAAACATACCAAATAACTAAGTCAATAAACCGATTATTATTCAACACTATTTTCCTGACCTGCATTAGGACATCCGATGCTTATGTATGTTTACCAATACCCAACGACCAGAACGGAGGTCCTAGTTGATCAGTGGGTGCTGCTATTGCACATCACAACACGCAGGACCCGAATACTTTGTGTGTTCTGGGCTATTTAATCTGTGCTCTGGTTATATAACATCGCTTCCTTACTGTAACTATAGTAAATATGTGAATATAGTGTGTACAGATCGATTGTGTTTATTGTATTAATTATAAATATATTACAGGGTTTTAAAGTTTGTTATATAATTAAACTAGCTTTCCGCCCGCGGCTTCGCCCGCTTTGTGTAAAACATAATAAATTATATACTAAAACATACGTAGTATATTATTATTAGTCTGTGCTAAAACCTTCCTCTTGAATCACTCTATCTATTAAAAAAACCGCATTAAATCCGTTGCGTAGTTTTAAAGATTTAAGCATACATAGGGACATAGGGACAGAGAAAGCGACTTTGTTTTATACTATGTAGTGGTACTCTTTAGGTACACCAAGTATATTTCTTGGACATAATATGTCAGTAAAAGGTTGAGGTAAAAAAATTGGTTGTCTGTAAAGTCGGTTTACTGACGATAGTTGAACGTGACAACGTCCGATTGTGCTTCTTTGTCGCTCGTTCCGCGCTCTCGCTTGCACTTTAAGCCACATAAGGAACGCCTCAGAGCGAGGTAACGCCGCATGAGTCATGTTTTTTCGTGCGTGCAGCCGGCTCTATCGAATTATAAGACGTTGTCACGTCAAAAAACATGATAATTTCAATTTTTTATACACTCTGTTGGATTGCCTTGGCGAATATAAGATATTGTTGGTAAATCAACCGAACAATATACTTTTTTATCAATTTCCTTTTTCGTAATATTTCATAACATATTTTAAATTTATTTCTTTTTTATCGTATAAAAGTTGTGTGTGGTTTAAAAATAAAATCAATTTTGAAAACTTGTATTGAACAACCTTACCTTGGTACCTTGCTCTATTTTAGGAACGAATATACGCTGGTATAATACTTACACTGATCATTAATTATACTAAATTAATATTAAAAATCTGATGAGTTTGTTTATTTGTTTGAACGTGCTCATATCAGGAACTACTGGTAAACTCAAACAAACTCAAACATTTATTTATTCAATTAGACCTCTTCCAGAAGCACTTTTGAATCGTTATTACATGATTTTAACGTTATTTAACAACGCCAACGGTACGACGGTTTAAAAATTCTTTCGGTGTTAGATAGCCCATTTATCGAGGAAGACTATATAATATTATCATCACGCTAAGACCAACAGGAGCGGAGCAATGCGGGTAAAACTGCGGGGCACAGCTAGTTACTATATAAGATAATATTACTAGCGGTCCGCCCCGGCTTCGCCCGTGGTACCTACATGTTTAAACTATCCTATCTCTCAAGTTGGATCAAACTGCACATGGTGTGCGAATTTTATTATAATCGGTTAAGTGGTTTAGGAGTCCATTGAGGACAAACATTGTGACACGAGATTTATATATATTAAGATTATAAAGTGTAGGCAATATACAGAGCGGGGTCAATGTACAGCAAATTATATAATATTTTGCGTCACTCATAAATATTTGTAATAGATCTGCAGATGCTCACAGTTCTTGTTTAAATAAATTTATAACACGCCCCGTATGTTAACTTTCACTTATAAAACCGACGGTTATAAGACTTTCCGTTATATTATAAGCTAGTTTATCTGTCATGTTTAAATAATAACATGATATATGAATGGAGATCAAATTGTGCCATATTTCATACATTGATTGTGTCCAGGTTAACTTGCAAAGAGTATCAATATTTGTTCAGACAATAAACTTAAAAAATACCTAAATTCTATTAATTTTTAAACTGTGATGATATTAACGTTATGAGGCAGTTACAGATGTGGAGATAAATAAGTATTAAAAAAATAAATAAAAGAAAAGCGTGTTAATAAGTTAGAACATATTGAAATCGTTTATGATTATTACATAAAATAATGTCCAAATAGAGCGGAAATTCCAATTTTCGGTTTGATCGAACGATCTAAATTACCGCAATGATATATAATTGATAATACGAACGAACGAACTTTCACATTCAAAAACATTAGGAATTAAAAACAGTTTTAAGTAATAAATTGTATGCATTTGTCATAAATCAATCGGTTGAAATCGGAGAAAGTAATATATAATTAAATCCGAAAATGGAGATATAAATTACTAGCTATCCGCCCGCAGCTTCGCCCGCGTTTTAAAAGAAAAACCCACATAGTTCCCGTTCCCGTGGGATTTCCGGGATAAAACCTATCCTATGTGGTAATCCAAGTTACCCTCTATATGTGTGCTTAATTTCATTGTAATCGGTTCACTAGTTTTTGCGTGAAAGAGTAACAAACACACACACATCCTCACAAACTTTCGCATTTATAATATTAGTAGGATTGTATGGTAGCAAGAATTTTTGTGTATAGATTATGCATTCAGTTTTGCAATGAATTTCATAGATCACTGGTTTATTGACCAACAAGACCCAGAATTAAATAGGCTTCCAAATGTAGTTCAATTATTTCTTTATTATTAACTTTTCAATCAATTATGGTATTATGGAATTTACCGATACATTCAAACGTACAAAGAAATTATAATTAGTAACAAAGTTGATAATAACTGGGCCATTATAAAAAAATGTGTTTTATTTACAAGAAATAACATGTGAGAATATTCATCAATTAGTTAAGAATCTTAAACATCGAAACGAATGGGAAAGTGTTTAATGTTCACAACACAGCAATTAAATGGAAGCCACTTCGTAGTTCTTTCGTTTGTCTAATGATGCTGTTTTCTCAGATACTAATTTAAGACTTATATAAGATTAGTAACATTTTAAGCTATTGCATAGCTTCTATCGCGGGCCTTGAGCGCGGGGACCGATTCGAGAAATTCCGTAACGAAAAAACCTCACGCTCCCCACTCCGACGGGCTCGGAGGTGTGGCTTGAAGGCATGCTATGCAATAGCTTTACCGCGGCAGTCCCCGAGTGCCACACGTCTTTTTTGTTAATGAAAGGGTAAGAATATAAATGCAAATATGAAAGTGGGGTTTATTTATACTAGTTTATGTAAAGGTCCTCAACCTGAATCATCTTTCTTTTCTTTTACAGTTTGTACGTATTAAGATAATTCATCAAATGGATATAAATTACATCAGATAAGAAAAATATAAGCTAACTTCAGTTAAAAAATTTAAACCCACCACATATATATTAAGTTAGAGTGTAATCGATGAAAAACTTTATTCTAATGTTAAATGCGCAAATTACTATATCTCCATGTGATAATTAATGACAAGTAAAAATTAAGTAATTTATTTATGTTTATTAATTTCTTACCTTTACTTATAAAAGCATGTTTATTGCACTATTGCTTGCTAGACAGGTTTCAATAGCATTTGAAACTATGTATAACAGATTGGTGTAGGTTGAGTCGTGGAATTCTATTTGGAGAGAAGTTCATTAATATTGAAATAATTAATTATTATTTATCTAATTTAATGCAATATATTGAAAACAAGAACAAGTCAAGCCAAAAAACGGTGTTTGTTATCAAATCAAACTTTATAGATAACTCAATGTCTACCTACTCACTACTTTATCATCTATATATTATATAAAAATGAAACCCGTTTCGCGTTGTCACGCCATAACGTGTGAACGGCTGAACCGATTTCGATAATTCTTTTTTTATTATATTCCTTGAAGAAGAAGGATGGTTCTTATGTAGAGAAAAAGGTACCTGTATGATTTTTTGTTGCTTCATTATTCTATTAGGTACCTACGTCCATTCCGCTGAAGTATTTATGAAGATAGCTCATACATATGTATCTATCTTGAACAGTATCCTTCAAATCTCTAGAGATATATTAAAATGAATCCCTATTTCCCTTTGTCAGGGCATCACGCGTGAATGGCAGCACCAATTTCGATAATTTTTATTTTAATGTGTTAGTTATTATCAGGAGAAGGATCATATGAAAGACAATTCAAGAAATTTGCGCCAAAAAATTAAGAAAATGAAAAAACGTGACGTCAATTCATATATAACTTCACGAGTTTGACAATTTGCGCGAAGACAGGACAACGTGTGTCGTATAAGGTAGTTACTTATAAAATTAATTTACTAAAACATGTCTAGAAGTTTTTACACATCAAGGGACCTTATAAGGATTCGTTATTAAAAATTGTCATATGTACATTTTGTCTCGAAAGCTGAAGGTCGTTTAACTAGAACGGAAATTTAATTCATAAGTTACAGGTTTTGGTCCCTTTTAGTTAAACCCAATTTTACATTTACAGTGATGTTATTTTAATATCAGAATAATTACAATTTTCCTATTTACTCTACATTTATTTTTAAACATTATTATCATTACTTCCGGTTTGTTTTTTCTTCCTATATATAAATGTTTCAATATTTTAAGTTTAATAATATTACACAAATCGTGTTAAAAAGTTTTATTATTAATACAATAATTTTACTAATTACTGACTTCTTTTAATAATTTTTGTAAAGCGTTATTCCACCTGTTTTTACCACGCTTTGCATCTATATAAGTATGAAATCGATTCTTTTAGACTCGATTTTATCTTTTAATTTGTTTTTCTTCTTTTACATTATTATTTTATAACTAGCTTTCCGCCCACGGCTTCACCCGCTTTGTCTAAAACTTAATAAATTATATACTAAAACCTTTTTCTTGAATCACTCTATTGGTTATAGAGCTAGCGCAAAGCTACCAGTATGTATTTGACCAGACCTGGATTTTTGTGTGTTGAGTCCCCTATACCTACTATACATGAGATGGGGAGTCACTAAGCCCAGAGTGGTGGACGGGGCGGTCGCTCAGGTAAGACAGGTGGAAATTTTTGGCGAACTTTAAATCCATTTGACCACGTCTGCCATTTTGAAATTTGAAAATAGATTATTATTACGAATGCATTTAGTTTTGTATCATACAAATACAAATACATACAGGTAGCTTTGCGCTAGCTCTCTAGCTATATCTATTAAAAAAAAACCGCATCAAAATCTGTTGCGTAGTTTTAAAGATTTAAGCATACATACATAGGAACATAGGGACAGAGAAAGCGACTTTGTTTTATACTATGTAGTGAAGTTTTTTCTTGAAACTTATTTTAATTATATTGTTTCAGAAAGGATGCGGGCTGGCGTGTGGTGGAGCGCAATCGCGCTGTTTCTGTTGCTCGTAGCTTCCAATGCCATCCGAACTGTACAGGTAAGGAAAAATATATTTTTATATAATCTGCATATTATTTGTTAAAACTATTATATACAGAAAACCAATTCTTAAGATATTTTTAATAGGATCACAGTTAATAACAAGTGAGCTCACTCTCTACATGACTTAGTCCTACGCTACGCGTCAATGTATTAGATTTTAATCAATTGCAGTACATGTACTGTAATTTAGGATTTTTAATACATTTTTTCGAGTAGAATTTTTTCAAAATATAAAAAAAACTACGCTTTATTATATTTAAGCTTCCAATAATGGAATAATTATCTACATTTTCGTATTTCTTGTCGTATATGAATAAGTTTATATTTAAACTGTGCATACGATAAATCCGTTCTAGTTACATATTCAAGTACTAAAAACACCTAGTATATTGATCTGAAATCTTAGGCAATTCATATAATTATTATGCCTAGAGTTAATTAATATTTATCAATAATATACGAATTCAATAATTCGTTCAAAACAAGATAGCGTGTAGCAGTACTACAAATTTCTAAGTGAAATAAGTATATTTTAACTAGTTTTCCGCCTGCGACTTCACCCGCGTTTTCAAAGAAAAACCCGCATAGTTCCCGTTCCCGTGGGATTTCCGGGATAAAACCTAGCCTATGTTGCTCAGTGAAGATGCAGCTTTCTAATGGTGAAAGAATTTTTGAAATCGGTCCAGTAGTTTATGCGTGAAAACCATACATACATACATACATAATTACAAACCTTTCCTCTTTATAATATTAGTATAGATTAATATGCTACTACTGTTTGATGATTTATGCTTTCCATTTCCATATTTAACTTTGCTTTCATCGAATCCCAAGGGGTCCAATGCGTGATTTATTAACGAACAATTATAACAGTAAACCGTAGTTTATAGTAGAAAAAGTATCTACTTTTAACAATATTTTTCTTGTGAAAATGCATAATAATAGACTTTATTAAATGCTTATTTTGTCTCCAACAGAGTAAAAATTTGATGAGATAATAACAAAAATATAGAATGTTGAACACCTTTTTTGGTATCACTGATATGTGTTTTGTAAAGTACATATAAGGTATAAAATTGTAATATCTAAATTTCTCCTTTACCAGCACAATGTATCATAAAATATCAGTTCTTCATTTAATAAATACCTATACGTAGTAATTCTTTAGTTATCTGTTCCTATACCTAATACCATATAACATACTGTTTAACAATCCACAAAATATAGTTATCAAAGTGCGATTATCAACAATGCTATTAGTACCTCGTGTCTTGTTATAACTTAAGTAATCAAGGTTGTGCGACAATCGACGATTGGCTGCCACGGCTAACTTGCACAACCTTTTTATAAACATCGATTTTAATACTTAACGAGTTTTGAGAATCGATTTTTTTATCGATTTCTTGTGAAAATTACTTTTTCAGTTATTATAATTCACATTCATTGATCAAACTTGTTAAGCGAGATGGAATTTGATTTAAAACATTCACATAATAATATTATATAAATATTTATATGCTGTATTATGTTTGGTACACTTACGTATATTTTGAATGAAATTTTATTGTTGTAACTTTTTTTAATACGGTAACTTTATTCCGTCATTATACAATATACATATTTAAGGTGATTGCTACGATCTGTTCCCAGCCAATGTTCCGCTAGATGGCGCTGAATTCTACATTTCTAGTTTATTTGAGTTTTTGCGTAATTGGAAAACCTTAAAGTCGTAGGAATAGTCATGGCGGTTACTGAATATTATATTTTATTGAAATATGTCATATCATTGCCTTAAAATCCACCCGATTCGGTAAAAAAATGCATTATAACATCTGTCATTGCATACAGGGTCGTTTACACACACAGACGTATACAAAAATGATAAAGATTTAAGTCTAGATGGCGTGAATCGTGAAACACAGACGTATACAAAAATGATAAAGATTTAACTCTAGATGGCGTGAATCTAAAACAAGTTTTCCATTTTTCTGTATGGGTAGACAAAACTTCAAAACGCCACCTGCTACGGTTTATATTAGGAACGATTAGCTTTCCGCCCGCATTTAAAAAAAAAACCCGCATAGTTCCCGTTCCCGTGGGATTTCCGGGATAAAACCCATTCAATGTGTCCAAGTTACGTTCTATATGTGTGCTAAATTTCATTGTTATCGGTTCAGTAGTATTTGCGTGAAACACACACATGATACACATCCTCACAAACTTTCGCATTAGTAGGAAGTAGGATTGTTATAAAAATAAAAGTTATATTTGTTGACGTAAACTATTTTGTTGTAATTTTGGGAAATAAATAATGTCAAAATTGATTACAATAAAACTCAGTTTTATTTTATTACATTACACTATTGTTTTTTTTATCAAAACATGTATTTGAAGTAGCATATACCTATGATATAATATTATGCTGATCCAAGCATTTTCACTCAAAACTAATATCACTAATGATTTGTAAAAGTAAATTATTTCAATATACATTTCATAACCAACAAGTAAGAATAATTATTCATACAACAACAAATCTAAAACACTATTTACTATGGAAAAAAACCAGGAAGGTGAAAAAGATATTTACGATTTCGACGCACTCGACTTTTAGTAAAATATAGTAGGTAAAAATTAAACAATGGTAATGTAAATTCTAAACAAACTACTACCAAAATACAATTAGAACAAAAATCATTTGACTTGTTTATTTCACCCAGAGGCCAGAGGCGGCTCGTGACAAAATTGTATAGGTGTTCACTTGAAATAAAACAACGAAAATACAATAGCGTTAGCGGGATGATTTATTACAAAAAAAAACCGGCCAAGTGCGAGTCGGGCTCGCGCACAAAGGGTTCCGTAGCAGCAAATATAATAAATTACAGTTAAATCAACCTATCTCAAAAACTATAAGAGATACTTTGATCAAACCAAAAATCGTTGAAAGAGTTAATTAGCATGCATCACCTCTATTTTTTTTAGAATTTTA
The DNA here is from genome assembly GCA_907164665.1 of Colias nastes. Classification (NCBI taxonomy): domain Eukaryota; kingdom Metazoa; phylum Arthropoda; class Insecta; order Lepidoptera; family Pieridae; genus Colias; species Colias nastes. Next base: position 3,137 of record CAJQZM010030275.1, on the reverse strand, counting down.
TACCCCGTAGTTATAAAAATAGAGGGGGGGGGGACATACTTTTTACGACTTTGAGAGCTGATATCTCAAAAACCGTTCACTTTAAGAAAAATGTTTTTTAGAAAACTTTATATCATTTTAAAAGACCTTTCCATTGATACCCCACACGGGTATGTACATCGAAAAAAAAAATTTCATCCCTCAGTTACATGTATGGGGGGCCCCACCCCCAATTCTTTTTTTTACTATTTAGTGTCATATTTTTGTAGCGGTTCATACAACACATATTCCCATCAAATTTCATCACTGTAGTACTTATAGTTTCCGAGTAAATCGGCTGTGACAGACGGACAGACGGACAGACGGACAGACGGACATGACGAAACTATAAGGGTTCCGTTTTTGCCATTTTGGCTACGGAACCCTAAAAATGAGCACCACATTTTATAAATGTCTATAACACTAAAAATTACAAAGTACAGGCTATTTCAAAACGAATTCAATGATTATCAATAATTAGCAAAACACCGAATTTGCATTCGCGAGCGTAGGTATCCATAGTGTTTGTCACTGACGGTCACTGACCTCTATAACTTATAGTTACTTATACGTGAGAATCAAAACGCTACTTGCTACGGTTTATTATGAACGATTGTTATAAAAATAAAAGTTATACAATATACATATTTGTTGGCGTAAACTATTTTATTCATCATTAATTTTGGAAAATAAATAATGTCTTAATTGATTACAATAAAACGCAGTTTTATTTTATTACATTACACTATTGTTTTTTTTTATCAAAACATGTATGTATTTGAGTAGTTAGTAGCATATTATATTCTGAATTTCTGATCCATGCCTATTCACTCAAAACTACCTAATAACACTAATGATTTGTAACAGTAAATTATTTCAATAGGTAGGTATTTGAACATTTCCCAACAAGACGTAAGAATAATTATTCGTAGGTATACAAGATACAATAACAAATCTAATACACTATTTATTATTTTATTATTTACTAGCGGTCCGCCCCGGCTTCGCCCGTGGTACATGTTTACGTTTTCTCTCCATAAGAAGTAAGAACCATCCTCGTACTTCAAGGAATATAATAAAAAAAGAATTAT
>CAJQZM010030272.1:1057-17296 GCA_907164665.1 Colias nastes | reverse complement strand
CAATTAAAATAGTAGTTATTATTCCGATTTTTATCCTATTTTTACTCCTTCAAACTCGTATAAGAAGTAAATAAATAATTTTTATTTGTTTAGATAACAGATGGCGTGCGCCAGCCACGGCGAGTTACACGGGCGCGACTTGCGCTGCGATCATCAACTTGCTGCGACAGTTGCACACTATGCCGCAGTGGCACGGACCCATTACTAGCATGTTGCTGGAGAAAATGCAGCTCGCCGCACAAATGGTATCTTAATTCAATTAAAAATATACAGAATATCACAAAATTTAATTAAAATATTATTTATATACTATTTATTGATTATGATTCGGTATATAATTTGATTGTTTATCAGATAACAAACGACTGGCATTGGTGGCCACATGCAAGTCAAGATTTTGCGCAAACTTTGAGACCGGCGCCTCCATCGCTGAATAACTGTTTAATAGGTATTTTTCACTTCCTTATAAGATGATCTTGATTTTATTTTATTATATGCTTATTCTAATGTTGTGATTCTCAATAAATACATATAACACGTATTTTATTAATTGAATTTAGTTGACAAATCAACCTGCAAGGCTTAAAAATGTTTAATGCGTTTGAAATAATTCCCAGACTTTTGACATACCTGAATTTAGAATTTTCCCTTTATAAAAATAAATTAAATTTAAGTTGTTTGTTATTAGCTGGCGCCCTTGGTGTTTTGGGTGGTATGGAATGGCGCGTCCGTCTCGGCCAGCGGGTCAGCGCTGGGTCGCCGCCAAAGAACGCTGTCGTCACACAGTTCTCTACAAGAGCCAAAATAACTCTGGTTCATGATGATAACACGATAACTAAGGTATTTTTACTTAGGAAATAAGCCTTTTGGTTTTCCAATAATAAGCAGTAAAAATTTATAAAGGTGTTTGAAAAAATTAATTTTTGGTTTTGTAAGCTAATTAAGCAATTTGTAGTTTTGCGTGAAAATCTATCGAAGCTTTTATTTTTTAAACTGCTACATCGGGCTACGTCCTCTTTATTTCCTTCATGATTATAATCTACATCCTTTAACAGACTGATATAAACAGCGTGCAAAACTTAGAATGTGAGAAGTTAAGTCATCCACTAGGCGGCGGTGAAAGCGCACTTCGTGTGTGCGCAGCCTTACTGGGCGCGGGCCCGCAAGCGTCGCCCATGCATCCACACCATTTGCCTGGTAAATATTATATTAAATCATTTGTATCAGACGAATTTTTTTTTTCGTAAATTTTAAAAACTTATCGCTACAATGTGAATGATGTTTATAATTATTATGTACTATGAAATCGCACGATTTGTGTGTGCTTATTCAATCAGTTTTTAAAATGTATGTTTTCCTTTATAATTTATGAATACTTTTTAACACATGATGAATATAACGCAACCTATTTAATAATTATGTTTTCAGCCGATATAGATGTTTTTGGACTAAGAAGGCAGCAAATGGAGTTATTGACACTATCTGCTGTTAGAGGATTGTTGACGACGCGTACGCGCCTCAGGAACGTGTTAATGCAACCGCCTGATAATACTAGTGGTAATTATGTTTATTTTGAAAATAATATATAATGAAATTTGTAATTTCTCTACATACTCTTACTTTATTCATCTCATTATACACAATACATTTATAAAATAATCTTTTTAGCTTCTCTGGAAAGAGCGATCAATTCACCTGGAACGGAGGGTACTCTATTGCGACGTCTATTGGCGCTAGCGACTCGTCCCAGTCCACTCGCCGCGTCACACACACCCAAAGAACTGACTACAGCTGCGTTGGCAATTTCTCAGCAGTTAGCTGCACATATAGCGAGTAAGTTAAGATCAGAAGTTGATTTTTTATATGAGTTGTGCCCGTAACTACACAAGGTTTACGATGAGAAAAACTAAATTTTTTCGTTTAAGTAATGTGTAAATAACTATAAACACTTGAGAAAACACAGTTGTTTAAAATCACTGGCAGACAAATTAATTTTAAGTAGATTTATATGGTGAAGTTTTAACTTAATAATAATTTGGCATATGTATTTCAATTAACAGGTGATGAAAAGGATTATGAATCTCCACCGGAATTACCCATCATAGATAAAAGCAATGTTTTGCAAATGTCTATGGGACCATCTACAAGTACAGCTTCATTGTGTGAGTACATAGGAAAATCACCTTAAATACATTGAAGATGAAAGAAATTATTATATTGCTTGTGTTATACATTTTAGCTCGCAAAGATCTCAACACGTGGGCCAACTCTGCGCAAGTTCAACAAGTTATAGAAATGGGATTTTCGAGACATGCTGTATATGGAGCTATACAGACGTTAGGTATGTACTAGAACGCATACAGGTTTGGCATGACTTTTATAAGAATTGTTCTAGTTATTTAATAATTGTAGTAACATTTTTGTCAAAATTATATCACTGGACATAATTCATTCATTTAGAAATTTTAAAAGTGCATTTGAATCATCGTCATAAAACTAATATAAAAAAAAAAAAACAAAATTACGACAATTTTAAATTCCCATTTCGTTTTTTCGCAGGTGGTACAAGTCTACCAACAGTCGAAGCTTTAGTGGCATACCTTTTAGAATTGCCACAACAAGGCATGGATGATTCAGTGTTCGAGCCCAAACCGCATTCCTCTAAAATGGAAAAGAAACAGACTCCATACAGATGGCGAAGTTGTTTCGCTTCTGAAGACGAATATGCCCAATACCTTTCGGATATTATTACCCCCGGAATGACTGTACGATGTTGTAAGGCGTATGAGAGTGTAAGTATTTTGGTGTATTGTGTGTTTATTAAAATAATTGTGTGTGAATTATTGTATCAATATAAGAGATATTTGTTGTTTTTAGATTGCTCTTGGCGATGTTGGACAAGTTCAAAAAGTCGAACGGGATATCAAGCAGAATGTTTATTTGCACGTAAGTATAATTTATTATCATGATTTTTTTAATCAGTGAGAATTTTTCATCACTTTATTGAAAGACTACGCATTCGTCATCTTCGACACTACTTAACCAAACTTGTTTAACAATCAAGTCTATCGTAATTGCAGGTTGAATGGCGTGGCTTAGGCCGTATATCTGGTATAAGAGCGTTACACGCAGAAGTGGTATCTGGTGCACCACCATTCACGCCGGGAGATAGAGTGCGTGTGCGAGCCGCTGTCACACAGCCGCGCTATAAATGGGGCTGTATTGATCATACCAGCGTGGGTACTGTTACAGGTTAGTATAGAAAGTTATTCCACTTGTGTTAAAAATACAGCAAATAGTCTCATTTTAATGGTAAACATTTCTTGACCAACATTGGATAGACAATGTTACTGGAAACTTAAATAAAATGTTGTCGTTTCTCGGGCGAGAAATTTGAACTAATTTGTTTCTTAACAAATGTTTACCAGGAATAAGGCGCAAGATTTATTAATTGAATAATATTAGATATCTCAATATTTAATAAAGGTGAAAATAGTTTTATCATGATGTTATAATAATATTTTGTGTGTAATTTAAAATTCTAGCTATATCAACCAATGGACGAGACTTGACGGTAGACTTTCCACAACAACCTGGATGGACTGGCCAAGTGAGTGAAATGGAGCTAGTCACAGATCAATGTAAGTTTAATTAACTTTAAAGACATAATTATAAAATAAAAAAATAAAATAATAAAAATCGTTTATTTAGAAACAATACATACAAACAATTATTTGCTATGGATTCTTGCTGATATTCTATATGTACATTAATTTATTGTTTTAACAACTCTCTTAAGTATGGATTTCATTTGTCAGGTCATAATTTGTCTGCAAATACGCAATTTAGCATAACCCTCGACCTATCCTTTTATTTATACTGGTATATTTTTATTCTTACACGTATCGTGTTACCAACAGCGGAATGGGGAGAGAGTGCGGGTGGTACGAATGTTGGTTGGCGTGTTGCAGTACGTGCGGTTCGAGTATCGTCGTGTCGTGCGGGCGCAGGCGCTCGTCGCTTGTTAGATTCTCAGCCGCATACGTATTGGCAGAGTTGTTCTGGCACTGGACAGGTAATAACTGAATACTCAGTTGTAAGGGAATAAGTTGTTTAATGCCGCTTGTTTTGCTCGTGCAAGATATTAGCGAGCAGTTAGATTATTTTTTTTATTTCTGCTGATGATGATTATATTTCATGGTATTGTTTCATAACCTTATTACCTTTCTAACATTATACTTTACTTTATAATTTTTTTCTGTCATTTGAGAAACTTAACATTATAACCTATTATATTATTGTATACTTTTAAATATTTTTAATTTGGTGTGATACAATAAATTGTCAAATAAATAAATTTAATTATGTCCAGCACTGGATCCGCGTGGAAATGCGTTGCGGTGTGCGCATCCGTCGCCTCGGTCTCGGCGTGGCTGGCGGAGTGCACGGACCCTCCGTACTATCAGTACGGGCGGGCTCCAGTTTTGAGGACGCGTGTTTAGCGGCGCTCGCTGCGGTGCCGTGTGCGCCCGCGCCGCCCTCTAGGGATAGACCGCCGACGCACTTGGCGCAGATACAGCTGCTGTCTGAGTGTAAACAAGTAAGATAATCTTAATAAAATTTTATTTTTTTAATAAATAGATAAAATTCGAGCACAGCAATCGATTTATATATTGTTGCTGTTTTATAGGTTCCTCATTGTTTTAATCAATTTTTTGTGTTTATTTCTTGGAATAAACTTTTTATCCATCTATCTATCTTGATTGAAATACTTTGATATACGGCTTTATTTTGTACAAAAAATTCAATTAAAATTACACACTTTATTGGACTTTTAAAAAATAATACATAATTTTTAATTATTTTCTTTGCAGTATTATTCTTGCATTGAAATCGGAATCAAACAAAATCGCAACGTCAATGCTGACTGTCGCGTATACGGCCTCTACATTACTGGATTCAGGCCTAACCCTCTCTATACGGAAATATTGTCTGTGAGTATATAATTGAGCATGTATGAAATTAATTTAATTTTCATAATGCGCTGTATATTTATAAGTGTTCATATTTGCAGAGCATGAATTTTGTAGCAGAAGATTGGATAGAAAGAGAAACTACAACTGGTGCTATGTCTTCTGATAATAATGCGCCTATTTTGCCATCGGATTGCCCTAAAGTAAGCCGATTGTCCTAAACTATTCGAATAAAAAAACTTACATGTTTAAAATGTTAAGAAAATACGCACTTGTACTTATATGTTATGTAACCACTTAGCCATATAAAATATCTTAGCCATAGCACAAATAAAATAAAGTTATTTTCCTTTTATTACTTTTTTTAGGTGTATGTTTGGGGATTGAACGATAAAGATCAATTGGGCGGAGTAAAGGGCTCTAAAGTGAAAGTACCTGTCTTCTCTCCAGTTCTTAGTGCATTGCGTCCCCTACATATCGCTGGCGGATCTAAAACTCTCTTCATTGTCTCACATGATGGCAAGGTAAGTTATATAATGGGAGTAGAAATTAATAATTTACAATTTACTTACTGTTGTACAGTTTAAGCTTGAAAATCCCTTAACTGCCCATCCCATACCTATTTTTATTGGTCAATCCAACAACTATTAATAATTTATTTAATTGTGTATCTTATACCGCATACCATACTTTTGAAATTGAAAATTATTTTGGAAAACATTTTAGCTATACGCATGCGGAGAAGGTACCAATGGGCGGCTCGGTCTTGGCCACAGTAACAACGTGTCTACACCGCGAGCTAACCCGTATTTATCGCATGTGCTAGTGCGACGGGTCGCTGTGCACTCCGGTGGAAAACATGCTTTAGCTCTTACTGCTGATGGAAAGGTAGACCATATTTAAAAATATTTTTTTTTTAGATTTTAAAAATTTAATAAAATAAAGTTCCAACTTATTTGTGACAAATTGAGAACAGCATTTAATATTCCAACAAATTTTGTCTTTTCGTTTACAATTTCGTTTTTAAAGTATATTAATATGTATCGAAATTTATTATCATTTTAATGTTATTATTAATTACCTTAAAAAACATAAAACTCTACTTTTTCATTCTTGAAAATTGCAGAAGTATTTATGAATAGTATTTTTTACTACCCCCTCTTTGTTTTAGGTGTATTCCTGGGGCGAGGGTGAAGACGGTAAACTAGGCCACGGTAACCGTCTCACACTAGAAGCGCCTCGTCTCATAGAGTCGTTAGCGGGTGAACGCGTAGTGAACATTGCGTGCGGATCCGCGCACAGTGCGTGCGTGACCGCGCGGGGGCATTTGTATACGTGGGGTATGGGGGAGTACGGGAGATTGGGGCATGGGGACGATGTGACGCAGTTGGCACCTAAGATGGTGAGATTTGTTGTGTTGCTAGTGGAATTGTAATAAAATTGTATATTTACTGGTTTGGACTAGTAAATTAATACTCCTAGTAATATTATACAGCTACAGGTAAATAAGCTTGGAGAAATTTTTGCATATGTAGTGGTGTGTATATTACTCAGATCTTAGAGCGCGTTTCCACTATATCGTTCTGGCCTATACAAAAATGTTTCGATATCCTAACATTACTATTTAATTTTATACTTATTTCTAGCAACACTTTTGTTTTCAATAAAAACAACTTTTAATTTGAAAGAAAATGGTTTTGACTTTATAAAAAAAATATATCATTCAATTTCACGTCCTTGAGCAAACGACAAGGCGACTACCGTGAAACAATAAAATATCGTGTCCATTATAATTTGTTTCATAATTAATATTTGACCATAATAATTACGAAACAAAACAAATAAATAAATCGTCACTTGATAGTGGAAAGTGGAAACACGCACAAAACCAGAATAAACCAGTTTACGCTGTCCGCAGGTGCCAAATGCAGTTGTTTGGTACCGTTAGAACATAAAGCACACATTTCATTCAAAAATTATAATTATTATGTACGTAGTTTAATTGATAAAGGAGAATGACCACGGGTGGTATCGGTAAAAAAGGAGAATGACCACGGGTGGTATCGGTAAAATTTGAGTTGTGCCACGTATTCGTGATATTGTTAATTCCTATTTGTATTTATAATGATCATACGTATCACTATTAAGTCTTAATTATACCGGATACATTGAAATAATATTAAAAGTTTGTGTTTTGAAACATGTATGACCACGTATGGAATCGGTAAAATACTAATTGTGTCACGTGTTCGTGATATTGTTAATTCCTATTTGTATTTATAATGATCATATTTATCACTATTAAGTCGTAATTATACCAAATAAATAGAAATAAAAGTAAAAGTTTTTGTTTTGACACATATATCTATCTCTCTTGCAAGCGTCCTGCGTCTTATGTCATAGTTTCTATTTGAAATGAATCTTGAATGAATGTGTTCGACGCTAAGGTTCGACGCAATGTTCGACGTAATTTATTTTGAAAAAGGTAATGTTTATTACGATTTACTTTTCACATTTGTCTTGTAAATTAAAATATTACCTATGTAATAAATGTAAAACTTAACGTTCATCGTTAGTTTAAACTCGATAAAGTATTTTTTTGAAGTGTTGAATAAAACTATTGTTTTATTTTTATTGTCGCGAACTGCGGCTTATTTATATAAAAACTTTAATCGTTTCTAAAAGTACTAACATCAAGCTTTAAATTGAGCTATATTTCATCTTGACACAATAAGTTTGATTGCGATACCAAGTGCCATAGTCACTTGGGCAATCTCCTTTTGTATTTGTTGATTGTTGTTATTATTGTTATAATATTTGTTGAAGTGTTTAATTTGTGTGTAAGTGTTGTAACTTTGTATTGTTAATTCAAAATGGCTCCAGTGTTAAAACATGGTCGAGGCAAGCCTTTGACTTCTCAAACTAAAGAATTAAACTTTAAAATATGTCGTTTCTTTTTCAGGTTAGTAAATTTTTCATTTTAGTAACATTGTCATTTTGTAAAATCATGTTCATTTTGTAAAAGTTATACGTATGTTAAATGTGTAAATATTAAATTAAAGTCTCATCTTTTTCAGAGGAGAAACACATATTATAGTTTAATTTAAAATCCCATATTTATATAATATATATATATATATATATATATAAAATAAAAACTAAAAATAAAATGTTGTTTTATTTTATTTGCTGACCATACACTACTACAAACGCAAAAATTTCTCCAAGCTAATTTACCTGTAAAATGTTTTGTTTTTATTTTTTTGTGGTTCTTTTTTACATCTGAAATTGTTGACATTTTAACGTTTTGTAGGTGGAAGCTCTTGCTGGATTCAGAGTTATTCAAGTAGCGTGTGGATCACGAGACGCACAAACATTAGCTCTAACAGCTTGTGGCAAAGTATTTTCTTGGGGAGATGGTGATTTTGGAAAGTTAGGTGAGAATTAAGCGCTGTTATATAAACATTTCTTTTTGCATATTTTTTTGATAAAATGTTGATTTTTTCTCATATTTGTGTAGGTCGTGGTGGTTCGGATGGATGTGCTGTACCAATGAATGTTGAGCGATTGAACACCCTCGATGTAATTCAAGTTGAATGTGGTGCTCAATTCAGCCTAGCACTAACGCGAGATGGAGAGGTAAATTTTGAGTACATACATTTTAATAATATAATCAATTCACTTTTTTATTTATTGGAATTCTAAAATAGCATAATATGATTTTTGCATTTTTCGTATTTTATCAGTTAGGGTAACATTAAACTTAGTGATTGACTTGAGTTAACGATAGTAAGTATTTATTATTTAATCATAATTTACATTACATTTATTCTTCGGATCACCAATTTTCCATCAATTCATATAATTTATCTTGATCCTAGGTATGGACTTGGGGCAAAGGTGACTATTTCCGCTTGGGACACGGCTGTGACGCGCACGTACGCAGACCTACGATCGTGGAAGCGCTAAAGGGGCGCCGCGTGATACACGTGGCCGTGGGCGCTCTACACTGCTTGGCTGTTACTAGCGATCATCAGGTTAGGTTTTATCTTTGTCTAAGATGTTGTGAAAATATTTTAATTGTTATAGTTTCGATATTTTTAATGGTTGATTTTTTCTTTGTTGAAAGGTAACGTAGGCAGTTAAAATGTAAACTTTTTGTACGTTTTGTAAATACACTTTAATGTAATGATAATAATGTTGATCATAAGGTGGGTTCCCACGGCATGATTGCTTCACAGGCATTGGCAGACGACAGGCGCCTGTCGCCATCCGTCGCCATCTGAACTGAGCGTTCCCACAGCATGTGTGCGTCTGGCGAGCACTGGCGAGGCCGGTGGACGGTCATTCCTACTAATACCTAATAAATTTTCTTTTTTTTTTAATTCAACGATAGGTATATTTCCATGTGTTAAGTGGGTTTTTATTCGTAACCAGGCATCATTAACATCATTTCTATTTTTATATTGAGGTTTTGAACAATTCCATAGAGCTGGTTCATTTTCGTACAGAGTTAAAAACTCGAAAATAAGTTCGTTCGTCCACTCCATCAGCTACGTAGGCACAAAATTATCGTGGATGCTATCGTACATCGTACGTAGGCACAAAATTATCGTATTTGTACGATAATTATCGTACGGTTCCGAACAATGACGCGCTACAGACGGCAGGCCCCGACGGACGTCGACGCACGCCGTCGCACCGCGCCACGCCGCACCTTTGATCTTACCGACTTCCGATGGATAGCACGGGCGTCGGCAGACGACCACAAGCGCGCCGATTCCCACGGCATGTGGTGTGGTGTGGCGCGGTCGGATCTGTGAAGCAATCATGCCGTGGGAACCCACCTTTACTTTAACGTTTGTTATTTTTAAATATAATTTTACAAGTACATTTGAAGACATTTGTACGTTTATTTTTGTTTCGGACCATAATATCTGTTTCTGTTATTCAAACACAATTCATACCTAGTCAATCGTTGAAAAAAAAGTAGTGATATTTTACTAATAATGATCTGTATAGGTCTGGGCATGGGGCGACAACGACCACGGACAGCAAGGCAACGGCACAACATGCGTAAACAGACGTCCAGCACTCGTAGCCGGTGTAGAAGGAGTCCAACGTGCAGCAGCTGGATCTTCGCATTCTGCTGCGTGGGCGCTTCGCCCCGACCTTGGGGCTGATGCACACGCACCACATGTCACGCCGCTACCCTTCCCGACGCTGAAGGACCCGCTGGGAGCGCATAGTCTTGGTGAGAGATACGAACATTTAATAATACGTTTTGCTGATCTTCGAGTAATAAATTGTGTAATTAATACGACTTTTTTTGTAACACACTACTTCACTTTACTTATTATAAAGTTTTCTAGATTTTTGGATGAGCGGTTTATAGTTAGTAATTTTCTTTATTTTATTTTTGCAGGTCTATATTCAGAGGAAAATAACGTAGAGGAAGCTCCCGGTCCTCGGCCATCATTAGCAGCAGCGGCGCTTACGCTAGAGCCGCCTGTAGCTGTGCAACATGCATTGTCTTTAATTTTACTCGCGTTACATATAACACAGGTATGACATTTTATTTGTTATAAATAAATTGATCTAATTCATGTTTAGGGCATTAAAAGTCTAGATTTCCAAAATAAACTATATGACTTTGTTAAGATTTGTGTGATTTAAAAGTGATTTTTATACTTTGTCCTAGAACCAATTAAAATGATATTGATAATTTATTCTAGGCGCGTTGCTTGCTAGTAGAAGCGTTGCGAGCTCATGAAGTATGTATGAACACGCCATCAGTGGGGCTGGAAACTGAAGATGACGACACTGAAGCTGATGCACGAACTGGTGGAGGGGAGGCACCCGCTGATAGAGCAACTTTACCCGTAAATATAACTTAGAATTAATTACTTATTAGTTTAAATTTATGAAGCTAAAGTTGATTACTTAACGGAGCCCCTGCTAAGTAATTAACTTAGCCCCAACCACTATTTATAAACGAATGAATCATATTTTTAAAATGAAATATATTTGAAACGTCCTCTATTTGATATATTCAAATGAAATATGCCAAAAACAATCGCAAATTTCCTAAAATGTTCTACAAAAATATCATCATGAAGTACACATTAAGAGTCTCCTGGTCAATTTTGCTAATATTTCTTATATTCATTTCACAATATAGAGTGGAGCGAGCAGTCCGCTCAGTGGTTCGATTTCATCCCGACACTCTGCCGTGATGTCATCTAGCGCGGTATCTGTGGCCGCGGCCACTATGACTGTGCAACAGGCTGAAGCGCCTAAGGTACCTTTGCAAGCGTTTATTAATGCTTAGTACTTTTACAATATCTAGTTTTTGCTTATTTCCATTATTTTAAGGACGTGTGATGCATGCATGAAGTCACTTAAATTTGCAAAACATAATGTTTTTGGAATATTAATTGCTTGTGCTGCTCTTTAAAATTTAAAATAACTGCGTTGTTATGGTCAAACAATGTCATATATTTGAAAAAATATCCAGGTGGAACTGGATGATTTTACGTCTCAACTGGGAGAAGCGGACGCAAGAGCCTTAGTTGATCTTTTGAAGTTGGCTGCTGCTGGACGTATGCCTGATGCGGGAAATGCTGTTAAAGTGATCACTGATGTGCTTATGGGTGAGAACAGATTTTCTTTACTTTATAGAAACTCCACCTAATGGTTGGATTGATTATATGGGGATCATTTTTTGTACTGTTATTGTTTGGATTAGTAAATATTTTCTTTTTCATAATTTATGAATAACATTAAAAAAATAAACGATATTTCCAGCTCTATGCGCCCGTAAACCAAGCGTAGCAGACATGGTGGTTGAAGTATGCGTGTGTGAACTCGAGGAAGCCGCAGCGGGTAGCGTGCGCACTCCGCCTCACCCCGTTACTGTGGACAGCCCCCATCCTTATTCTGATGATACTGATATATCAGGTAAGTCTTATATTTAGTAGTATAAAATAATCTTCCCCTTTATGTACGATCGAAATAGTGGATGCAAACGTATATCACGTAGATTTGACAATAAAAATAAATATAATTTATTAGTCCTGCCCCAAACGATATAAATTGCTCGTCAGTTTTGATATCTACTAATGTTAGGCGACCTTTCATTAAAACAACAGATTTGCGTGATTATCGCTGATACAATGAAGCTATTGTTAACCATTTCAAGTTTATTACAAAGCGGTAGTTAATTACCCATGATACATCCAAATTAAAATGTTTAGTATAGAAATACCAAATTTCAGGCGTCGTCAAGATCCTGGGCGCTTGTTCCCTCCGCGTATCGTTCGAGCAGGGTTGCTCTACGGAGCGCCGTAACGATCCGCTCACTATATCGGATGCGGCAGGCAGAGTTTTGGCCACTCGATCGGGAAGGGAACCCGCTGATTGGGCACAGGAGGTTATTGTTAATGGTGAGTATTGCTTATTTAATATTTCAAAGTTGTGCATTTTATAGAACATTGTCAGCATTTTTATCTGACATGAAAATAATTGTATTTATTCGAAATTATAGTGCTAAAGTGCTCCAAACCTTTTCTCAGTAGAATTTGTTACTCAAGTTTCTAATAATAAAATGTGCAATAAAAAAATAGTATAAAATTCTGTATTGATCATGAATATTGAATTGAGAGTTATAGTTATGATTGGACAACTTATATTTGAATTACTTCAAATTGTGCAGGAGACGAATTGCGCTGGAGATTTACAAGCGATGGATCTGTAAATGGTTGGGGATGGAGGTTTACTGCGCATCCAGTGCTGCCTACACATTCTCCTGCGGTATATTCAACTATTTTCATATAATTTTTCTTCAATATGTTCATATTACTATGCAATTGTGAGGGTAGATACATAATTTATAAAATATGCATTATTTTTGTGTAATTTAAAAGAAACTCAAACAAACCAATCAGTATAATTTATTAAAAGCGTCCAAAAAATATCAATTTCAATAAATCTTTTGATTCTAGGATAGCGGAACAGACCGATATGTGTTATCGTGTCCTTCAGTGGAATTAGCGTGGAGACTATTGGACGGCCCCCTCTTGTCGGCAATTTCGAATGATCACCAGCTTGCACCAAGATTGGCTCAAGCGCTGGCGATTTGTGCACAGATGCCAACATTATGTATGTATATTTCATACATTTTAATAGTCACTTATTTATTTTTACAATGCGTGCGTACGTTGTGGATCGTATGAGCCAAGATCTACATTTTATATCATTCTATTTATTTATTTGTTTTATTTATGGAACACACAACAATAAAAAATTCTATTTTAAATATCATTATAAAATGTTTTCCCATATATCACTTAAGGACGCTATAACGTATTTTTACAAAAACACGCTGTTTTTCGGTACCATTTTAACTTAAAGCAATTACACGTGAGAACATAGTAATATCTTAATTTAAAGATAATATATTCAGCTCTACGTTCATCTTATAAAAATTGTACGACGTCATACAAAATTGTCGCTGAAATACGTTTTTTCCATCACAATAAACGCATAAAATGCAAAAAAATGGGGTCTAAAACGGTACCATTTTAGGAAAATTAAGAGCCTAATCTATCTTCTTAACTATATCTTATTGAGGGATATATAGTCCTTTATATATGGTGTAATTTTTATGAATCTAAATCAAAATTTTATTTCAATAATGAGCTAAATTAAAAATACTTGTCGATTTCTTCATACATTTTGTTCTCGCGGTTCGTCAGACCGCGCTCAGAAGCGCTCTTGGAAGGACGGGTGTATCGCTCCTCGTGCCAAAAATAAAAACGAAATAAAAAAGATTATTGTGCGTGCACTGTCTTTTTCGTGATTTGAAATATTTGATACTTTGAGTAAACTGTATAAGTTTCATATTCCAATTATTTATAATTTAAAATTATGTTTTAAAAATTACCTTGCCTGAGATCCTCTTTTTTATGGGTTGTTGAATAGATTGGTGGGGTAAAACAATTCAAGATGGCGTCGACGAAAATTTGGCTTTTTTTCGTGATGGGTGTCATTTTCATAGTTTTTGGGGTAGCTATTACCGAATATGAGGTCAAAACTGAAATCCAAGATGGCGCCGACGAAAATTGTACATCTTTTCGTCATGGGTGTCATTTTCATGGTTTTTGGGGTAGCTATTAACCAATATGAGGTCAAAACTAAAATCCAAGATGGCGCCGACGAAAAATTTGACATATTTTCGTCATGGTTGTCATTTTCATGGTTTTTGGGGTAGCTATTAACGAATAATAGGTCAAAACTATAATCCAAGATGGCGCTGACGAAAATTTGACTTTTTTTCGTGATGGGTGTCATTTTCATGGTTTTTGGGGTAGCTATTAACGAATATGAGGTCAAAATTATAATCCAAGATGGCGCCGACGAAAATTTTACATCTTTTCGTCATGGGTGTCATTTTCATGGTTTTTGGGGTAGCTTTTAACGAATATGAGGTCAAAACTATAATCCAAGATGGCGCCGACAAAAATTTTACATCTTTTCGTCATGGGTGTCATTTTCATGGTTTTTGGGGTAGCTATTAACCAATATGAGGTCAAAACTGAAATCCAAGATGGCGCCGACGAAAATTTTACATATTTTCGTCATGGGTGTCATTATCATGGTTTTTGGGGTAGCTATTAACCAATTTGAGGTCAAAACTAAAATCCAAGATGGCGCCGACGAAAAATTTGACATCTTTTCATCATGGGTGTCATTTTCATGGTTTTTGGGGTAGCTATTAACGAATATGAGGTCAAAACTATAATCCAAGATGGCGCTGACGAAAATTTGACATTTTTCGTGATGGGTGTCATCTTCATGGTTTTTGGGGTAGCTATTAACGAATATGAGGTCAAAACTAAAATCCAAGATGGTCGTCGAATTTCAAGATCGCGTCATGGTAATACTGTCGCGTTATGGAGCAAGGCGGCGATTTTGGTATCTATGAATCTCGCCAAAGAAGTTTCACTCCTGACACGTTTTCTCGGCACACACGTTCTTTTTTATTTTATTCTCTTCGTTTAAATGTTTTAGATAAACTTTATTTTAAATAAAGTTTAGCGAATATATTTAAAGTTAATAATATCTGTCAGAATATTAACATGATTGTCACAGAGTTGCGTTTTATATTACATTTCTAAATATGCATTTCAATGTTCTTTAAAATTGTTTTTTTAAGACTTTCTACAAAACTGTGGTTGTTAACGTTTTTGTTATTTTATTTAAGTTTACTTTAAAGGAGTAAGAAAAATATACCTAATTATCGACGGTTACATTGGGGATTTGGTAATAGCTGTCTCAAAAACCTTGAAAATGACACCCATGCCGAAAAGATGTAAAAGTTTCGTCGACACCATCTTCGATTTTAGTTTTGACCTCATGTTGGTTAATAGTAGGGGTGCATCCGATACCGATACCGATATATCGGCGATACTTCGGGTTAGCCGATATATCGGTATCGACGATATTTTTATGACCGATTCAGCGATACTTTTAAATTTAAAAATGTAGTGTAAACGAGCGTGTTGTCTCGCCTATTCCGTTGCAAACGAGGCATGAACTATGCTCGGGGAAACCCCGCGCTTGTGAGTGTGTTGTTGAGTTGTCCCAATATATCGAGGGATGCATATCCATTCGTTTTCTGGCGCAATGACGTTTTATACAAAACTTGAAAAAAATTGCGCAAAAGTACTTTAGTTTCCGAATATTGCATCTGAGAGTCTATTTTCCAGCGCAGGTCTTATTCAAACAGACTTGCGAAATCGCCTTTCTCCGCAAAACTTAAGATTAGGTACTTTTTTTTAAACAAAAATCTTATCAATGTTAATTTTAATTACTAAAATTTTTAATTGCCTAACCTATGTCTCTACTTTTTATATTAATAAAAGGAAAATCTGACTTGTGATTTATTTATTATACCTTCATTTTTGAATTCACAGTAACAGTAACAGCGTATCGGTATCGGTATCGTATCGGCGAAAAGGCGTATCGATGCATCCCTAGTTAATAGCTACCCCAAAAACCATGAAAATGACACCCGTGTCGAAAAGATGTCAAATTTTCGTCGGCGCCATCTTGGATTTTAGTTTTGACCTCATATTGGTTAATAGATACCCCAATAACCATGAAAATGACACCCATGACGAAAATATGTAAAATTTTCGTCGGCGCCATCTTGGATTTTAGTTTTGACCTCATATTGGTTAATAGCTACCCCAAAAACCATGAA
>CAJQZM010030271.1:0-23217 GCA_907164665.1 Colias nastes | reverse complement strand
TATATAAGTATACAAGTTACCTGGTACTTCTGCGGGCAGCAGCCGCACCTTGCGCAGCAGGCGAGCAGCGCGGGCGCGCGGCCCGAGTGCGCGGGCGACGCGAGCGGGGACGGCGAGCCCGGACGCTTCACCGCGCCGTTGTAAGGGTTCTCCATTTCGACAAACTCACGATCCTGGAATGTTTTGTCGGATTGTTTTTGAAAATCCTACAAACCGACAAACTGATGGATTAAAAGTGGTAGTGTAAAATAAATAGTGCAGTGGAAATATTGAAATGAGATGCAGGAACTACAGGCTACTATTAGAGAATCGTCTTGGGACTGTTAGAAGTAATGTTTAAATGGGATGCTTATAACTTTAAATAGGAAGGGGGCTACAGGCTACTAGATAAAACTATTTTGAAACATAATATTATGCTAAAAAATATTGGCAATTTAATATGTTTATGTTCTATACTAACAAGGCCAATCCCAATAAAGAAATTACAGTTTGCCAATTGGTTTTATAAATTTTAATACGTCTACAACATAATAACATTCATAATTTTAATTATTCACTCTAAATATCCGGTGAACTCGAATCACCGTAAAATTATTTTCCGTTGCTTGTTGTCGAAATTAGCCAAATCGGTCCAGCAGTTTTCGAGTCTCAGCGAAACTAAGACAATGTATTTTTAATTTTTATATGTATATCTATATTCTAACTAACTAACTCTGTGAACTTCGTATAGTAAGTAAAATTAATCTTGACCTATGATAAATATTTCAAAACCACAAATTCAAATTTTCAAATCGGTTCAGTCACTTTCGAGTTTTAGCAAGACAAACAAACAGCAATTCATTTCTATAATAATTTATATAATATTCCACTACATAGTGTTATAATAAATGACTAGCTTTCGATCCGCGGCTTCGTTCGCGTGCTCATCGCGATATCGCGTGATAACTGTAAGTATAAATAAATCGAGCTTGCACCCTCTTTAAGTTTTATTTTTCCTATCTATAAAATTCATAGAACTTATGTTTAACGGTTCATGCATAACAACGAAACTCTAAATACACAATGATATTCAATTTGGCATAAATAGTTATAAATAATACAAGTTGTTACAGTAAATTTGTTGTGAATAAATTGTTACAGTAAATTTTAAAAGTACATTTATTAATATAGGTATATTCAATAATTTTTTATAATATCAATGTGTATCTAGATTATTATGTCCAAACTAATTTTAATAGTTTGTAATGTAAACATTTACAAATAGTTATTACAAAATTCATTTCAATAATTTAATTTGTAACAGAAATATTTTTACTACTAGTTACTACTACTACGATAAATATATTAGATTTTCATGCATATTTACTACTTACTAGGTACCTAACTACTGACATCAAAAGCAAAAAAAATATCTATGGGATAAAATAAAATAATAAATGACATCCTTAAAGCTGTGTCACAGATGCTAAATAATGAGCTATTAAGAAAAAGAAGAAACAAATAAATTAAAATGTTTATATTCACAGAAATACTCATTATTGAAAGTAGGTACTTATGTTTCAGTTGCTCGTGGCTTTTACCGTTATGTAGCAACTTTTACCTATATGTATTTGTGACAAAAGAAAAATAAACGAACAACAACACAATAATATATTAGTAGGGTTGCCAACCATAGTATACTTACCGTTGTTACATTAAACTTTCTAGTGCAGATTATTTTAAAGTAGGAACAATATGTAAACATTGTATTCAGCATCATAAAAATAATGTCGATATTTCCAAAATCAACCACAATCTAAAACTTTTAGGAGATATTGGTAATATTATATCTCTAGAATACTCTTAAACATAATATTAAACCAATTTTCTGCACAATGCAAGTACGACAAAATACATCATACAAATAGGCATCCTTATCACTTACATACTTCCACGCATTTTTGTGATATAAATCTTCATTTTCTATGCCAAAATACTCCATTTTTATGGACAATGGGGAAGCGCTTAACCACAATCTCGCTTCATGGAAAGCTAAGATTTTCAACATTGCCATAATTACTAGTTATTATTCTGTGAAATTGCATATAAATACAACTAACTCTATTTCCCTAAATTGGCAACCCTACACCACATCACATCACATGACGTCACATAACACCAGGACACATCTCGTAATCCTACCGTGGTACGCTCCAAGCACCGCAGCAGGTGGTGATGCTGCAACTCGAAGATGTCTTCATCCCGCCCAGCGTCATCCAGTTCCACGCCAGACTCCTGGGCGGCCAGGCGGGCTTCAGCTGCCTTCTTCTTGGAGACAAAGGCCGCGCCTGATGACGCTTTGGCTATGCGGATTCGGGCGAGCCGGGCTTTCTGGAATGGGAATAATATCTCCTTAATATAACTAAGTGTAAGTACGTTTGAAATGTGAATAACATATCTCCGTAATATACTAGCTGTGTCATACGGTTTTATCCACGTTAACGTGCGTCTTAGCGTGATATAGCTATTAGAGATAGTTAGAAGAAATAATCTTGATAATATAACAATTCTAGCTGAGCGGTTCAGGCTGAAAATTTAATGCTCCGCTCATTTTGTCTTACGATACTAGCGTATAGCCTTCCTAGATAAATGGGCTTTCTAATAGTAAAATATGTTTTCAAATTATACCGGTAGTTCCTGAGATAAGCGGGTTCAAACAAACAAATTATATGATTAGTTTATAAATAAATAGCTCAGCTGCGATTCATTCATTCATTTACAATTATACATAAACATCTGACTTATTACAAAGAGTGAAATCCCAATTTTTGACTCACACAAGCTATTTTTTACCCCGGTCAATCCGGGTATCTAATGTGTAACAAGTCCAAGGTTCTATTACGGTTCAAAAGATAAATTCCTATGACGTACAGACAGCTTATCCATAATTATATTATAACATCAAAAAATACACGCGAAACACAGAAATATTAATAACATGTAAATGTACAGAAATATCATATTATTATAAGTTATAACCATTCGTAAAACTAACATCCTAAACTAACTTCTATATTGTCTTTGGTTTGTAGAAATTAATTAAAATCGGGTGGAAATATGAATTATTTTAACGAGGAAAAGGTTATTTGAATTGTATAAAAATTTTCTTAATTTACTTTCATTCATATCAAATCATTTTTACACAATCTGTTAATTAAAAATGCTAATTTTTAAACTCAAAAAGTGCTAAGGTAAGAATCGAGCATAAATTATGTTCCCTCTGTAATTTAGGCTTTTTAATATAATATTAGAATTTAGGCCAATCCAGCATAGACAAAGGCTACTTTCGCAATTATTAAATCAATATTCACTAGTAAGAAAAACTTTAGAATACTAAAATACTATTTTCTAGTGTTTGACTTTACGCGTGTAATTATACATTTATAAATTAAAGATTTTTTAACGGATTTCAACGCGATTTTATACTATTTTCCCCGCTCGCTGTAAAGTGTTCGAAACGTCGAGAAAATAATAATTTTAAATCTTTAATTTCTAAATACTAAAAGACTTTACCCAATAAAAATAAAATAATATACCCGACTGCTAATTTATGTTACTATCAAATTCGCAAATCTGATGATTACAACTGCACCTCATAAAATAAATTAAACAAATATACACTCGAAAAACATAGCCTTTTCGCAGTTGGGTAAAAAGTAAAGAAAACAAAGCAACAGACCCGCTGCGCCTTCCGTTTATCAGCTCTCTGGTTCTGGTGGTAGATCCTGGAGAAGTTGGAGACGATGACGGGCACGGGCAGGGCTATCACCAGCACTCCGGAGAGGGAGCACACGCCTCCAACTATCTTGCCCGCTATGGTGCCTGGTACCATGTCACCGTATCTGGAAAGGGAATGTTTAGTTTAAGTGGTGTTGAAACAAATAAAACACGTTTATTACAATAAATCAATACCAATCAGTGGACACGTGTTTTTAGTATAGTATTAAATGAACTTAGATATAGTTTTATATGTAACTAGCTTTTCGCCCGCGGCTTCGCCCGCTTTGTCTAAAACCTAATAAATTATATACTAAAACCTTCCTCTTGAATCACTCTATCTATTAAAAAAACCGCCTCAAAATCTGTTGCGTAGTTTTAAAGATTTAAGCATACAAAGGGACATAGGGACAGAGAAAGCGACTTTGTTTTATACTATGTAGTGATACGTAAATATTTAATTAATAAAGAAGTCATAATATTTATATCATTTGATTGCAAAACAGTTCATGTAAACAAACTATTATAACTAATTGTTCAGGTAAACCAACCTAAATATTATATTATTATCTGTAACTAGCTGTGCCGCGCGGTTTCACCCGCGTGGCTCCGCTCCTGTTGGTCTTAGCGTGATAATATATAGCCTATATTACTCGTGGATAATGTAGCTTTCGAATGGTGAAAGAATTTTTAAAATCGGTCCTGTAGTTTATGAGCCTATTCATTACAATCAAACAAACAAACAAACAAAGTTTTCCTCTTTATTTATAAAAAAAATTAGTGTAGATTACATAGGTCTGTATGTCTTTTTTTGTCTATAATAATATAACAATCTTCTTATTTAGTCCGTTTCTCTACAAAGAAAATAAGATTTGCACTAAAATCAGTACTTTGAAATTTTCATCATTCAGCATTGTATAGTTAGTATGTGAACCATAGTTATATTATGGATAATGGAAGGCTTGCGTAAGCAAGTTTAAAATTCAGTCAGTTTTAAAACTAAAATTAAGGCTAAAATAAAAAGTTCACACGAATGAATCCACAAAGTAAATCATAACAAAAAAAAATGCTCTATGTAATCAATTCAAACAATTGACGCACGTATTTCAAATTGTACGCAATTGTAATGTTTTCGTACATATTAGAAAATGAATTTATAAAGCGAATGAGCAAGATCAAAGGAACTGAATAGAGATGAGTCAATTCTACATCTAGCAGTCCATTAGTAGTTTCCTGAGTTTCTTTTGTAAACACTTTAATAATAGCGCAAATGTTAGGTTTTAATGTTTTCTGGAAACAATACTACCTACTGCCTAATGCCGGTTATTACTTTTTAATGTTGGTTCAAATGTAGATATCGTACTATAGCTGTGACGTCTAAGCATGGTATAATATTATATTTTAGTTATTTCTGCTACAATTCGACTTGGGGTACTAAAATACCTTCCGCCCTAGACTGCGCTCTCGTAGTCAAAGTAAAACTCATATTTACAAAAACTATTCAATATCCTTTCTCTGCAGGTTTCAAGGTATAGGCGTGAAGTAGAGACAGATAAACAGACATATAAATTATAAGTACTGATAAGTACGGATAATATGGAATAAATGTTATTCGAATACGCTACATAGCTTTCAAAGTTTAAAAATCGGTGGATCTATGTACGAATGTATTCCCCGGAAATAATAGGCGTTAACAAGATTACTAACAAATAAAAGTTAATAAGTTAAACCCGCTTACTTACTTACTTACTCGCTTACGCTTATCACACGGATTATCCTTCAATTCATTAATCATTTATTGTACGGACAGTAATTAATAATTATAAATATAATTGAGTTTTATCATCTATTGCCAGCTTTTCCTGAATATTGGTGTTAGTTGTATTGATAATCTTTCATTACGTTTCTGAATAACGTTGTGATAACTTTCAAGTAAAATTATATACCTACGTAAATAACTAGGCTAGGTCTTTAATTAACATTGTTCTGTCTCATGGCATATTATTAAGAATTGTAAAAAATAATTGGCTTAAGTCATAGCCCAGAGGTATTCACCCTTATGAATCAGACCCATTTAATATCAGATCTACTGAATATACACAAAAAATTAATAGAAATCGATGGAGCCATTTCGGAGGAGTTTGGTGAGATGGTGACAATCGTTCCATGTGTATTTTAGTTTTTATATGCAGTAGAAAAATTATCTTCACTACATTGTATAAAACAAAGTCGCTTTCTCCGTAGGACATAGTCCTTTTATATGCTTAATTTTTTTAAACTACGCAACGGATTTTAATGCAGTTTTTTTTAATAGATAGAGTGATTCAAGAGGAAGGTTTTAGTATATAGGTTTTAGACAAAGCGGGCGTAGCCGCGGGCGGAAAACTAGTAGAATATATTATACCTACTCTAACGCGACGTTACATGGTGATAATCGTTCCATGTGTATTTAAGGTTTTAAGCTATTGCATAGCTTCTATCGCGAGCCTTGAGCGCGGGGACCGAATCGAGAAATTCCATAACGAAAAAAACCTCACGCTCCCCACTCCGACGGGCACTGAGGTGTGGCTTGAAGGCATGCTATGCAATAGCTTTACCGCGGCAGTCCCCGAGTGCCACACGTCGTTTTCATATTTAGGTGGTAGGAAACGTAATACATATGTCACATACATTTTCTTTTCAATAATTGATGCAATCAAAATCATTGATTTATATCCATAGTTCAAATAAAAAGTCACCTACCTAACCTCAATTGAATTCACATACCCACTGAACCTTATAAAGCCTCAAATACAGTCTCTAAATACATGAAAAACACATACAAATTATAAAACCGTGCCTGAAACTCGGCTTGTTAAACAAGTGTACAAAACACGATATTCAATTAAAAATTAACCACCGAGAATGCTTCAGGTGAAAATATACTTTCAGTTGTCGATTACGGCTTTTCAACGGAACTTTGCGTATATTTAATTTATTTTTAAAGCTTTATTCTTATTTATTTAAGCGGGTTGAAAAACCTTTGAAAAATCTGCATTGTGATGTGGAATATTATGTGTGTGTATGTGGAGGGAACACTATATTATGGTGTATTTAAATATGTTTATGTAGGTACATATTAGTTTAAATCTATCAAGATTTAGCAACAATCATCCTCTAAAATTCCACCTATCCATTTCTCAAAATTCAGCCAATTCGATATTTCGTTTCAGGAGTTTAAAGGTCACAAACAGACAGATAAAACAAGCATTTATTATTAGTATGGATAAACACGCTCGGCCTCCATCCTCGTTGACCGTGTAGACGCATCCGACCGCTCTATTGTGGTAATTTTATTATAAATAACTAGGGGTGTTCTGGTGAATTAGACATCGATAGAATATCGTTGTAATCATATCGATATAATATAGTGTATAATGATTTAAAATAATGTCTCAGTACATTGCAATTTGTTCGAAAAATAATATCATATTAAGAGACAAATTAAGAGTATTCAACTGACAAATCCACTCCTTGATATTTTTACCGAATTCCTTCTCCTCCCAGACCCTGTACCTTATTTAAAACAACGACATAAAATCGATACATTGTAATGCATTATGATTTATCGATACATTGTATTTCAGACAATTCTAACAGACACATATCCCCCAGATACTGTCATGAAGCTACTCAAAATATCGACACAACATCGATAAATTACAATTTATCGATATTGTATTCCGGACGTGCCTTACATTCTACCTAACCCCACAAGACACTTCATTACAATGGTAGACAAAATATCGATAGTATATTCTCAATACAACGCTCTATGCCAATGCGTATATATAAACCATAGTTTATCGATACATTTTATTGATGATGTCAACCCTATAGCATGAACAATATTCTAAAGCCTCAAAGCAACTCAAAATAGAGACATAAAATACTTTATTATATTTATCGATTCATTGTATTTCGGACGTCTCTACAAAGCTTAACCCCACAAACTTTTAAAAACCTGCTAAAAACATCGACGAAAATATTTGATACTACGCACTCCATACGTTAGAATTTATCAATACATCAAATTTCGAATATAACTAATATTCTACCTTTCTTCTTAATTAAAAATTTCATAAAGCTACTCAAAATATCGACATCAAACACTCGACCGATAAATCGTTTTATATGCATCGCATCGTTTTCGCACATCCCTAACATAAATAAACGGAGCTGTTTACAAATCACTTGGCGGGCTATTTTGAGAGCCGCTGATTGGTTTATGATAGACACGGACATTTACCTTTATTGCTAAATTATAATTATAATAGATTATCTGCGGAATTTGGCGCATTATAGAGCTGAAATTCGCGATCGGAAGCTGTACCGGAAAGACACATTAAAATTGGTTCAGCTGGTTAAGATAAACCTCGATAAATAAAAGATATAATTATATAATTACGACTATTATTAAGTAATCTAATAAGTTCTAACATAATTCCTGGGAATAGTAGTGCATTATACAAAATTTTTATCTTTTTCAAGTGACATGTTGTGTGTAAGACATATCGACAGAAAAAAAATACGACAATAAAATAACAATATAATTAGGTACTGAATTTATATTTTTAATGATTAGAATATTTATTTATTTCACACCACAAAAGATACATTTTGGTATAAAATATCATAATATTACTATGAATATTCTATACAGACTAATTTTATTTACTTATATCTTTTACGCTTACGCAATTCAGTATATACGTAGATTTTTTTACGCGTTACGTCCTAAAAAACGTATTCCAACGAATAAATCTCGATTTAAATCGGTCAAAATATATCAATACTATTAGCAGAACATCAATTCGTTACCGCCAAATCATGACGCAATTTTACGCATAAGCTTCCTGTTTTTAGGAATTTTTACCTTTTGTTTGTTTTTGTATATCTCATTAATCGATAGGGTAGACTGGGTACGGTTGTGCCAGGTCCCGGTAGTGACAGTCGTCATATTTTCGAAAATATAGGGAATAGCAGAGGTCATGCAAGGGGAAAGAGGAGCGGCTTGCTCGTCTCAACCTGTTTCACAGGGTTACGTCCATAGAGATCTAGAGAGATGCCAATCGCTTGCGCTGAGTACGAAACCGTGTCTCATAAAAAATTTACGCACACAACTGCAGTAAACAAAATCAAAACAATACTTCGCGTTGTGTGCGTGTCATCACACAAAAATATGAGAGCGACTATTCGTTCGCACACTAGATTGTAAGTGACGTACGTATACAGCACCGCTACAGTTTGTTCTCTTTTTGTACATATTGCTGCGACACCGGCCCCGCCCCCTAACCATATCTCCCTTTAGTTTCTGTGATCTGTGGTTACGTCATTTTCCGCGCAGTGAGTACGTGAGCAGAAGCCCATTTTGATTTTAACCGCCAAAAAGTAAGTTTTTTCGTTCATTTTCATTTCCAAAATACTGTAATATCTATGCTGATAGGGTATTGAGTGTTATTCATCGATATAAGTCACATATTAGCAGTTTAATATCAATAATTACATTTATTGTAGGTTATTTTGTCTTGGCGTGGTGATTGTATTTTTATAAAAAACAGTCTCTGGTTACGGTTGTGACACTTTAACCGGGTACGGTTGTGACATAAGTAAAATCTGTTGTTTTTGTTTTAGATGCCTAGAAATCGCATCAAAAAAACTCAAAGAGTGTACCGTGTACCGTGTCGCAGTACGAAGATGCGTATGATGAAGTAAAACGTAGGACTTCTTTACGCAGTGCTGCAGATTACTACTTATTTTGATAGACTTTCGCATAGCTACTACTTTACTATGAGAATATTTTTGTTTTTTTTTTGTTTGAAAGATACCATGACAATATTTTTATTTTTTATTTGAAAGGAGCACTTTTATTACGTTTGGAGTTTTGTTTCAAAGTAAAGTAGAGTTCCTACAAACATAAGTTTTATTGTGATTATGAATGTGATTGACATTTCTTTGATAAGTATTGTAATTTTTACTAATTTTTTAATGAAGACTATTATAGAAAGTCAGTATTAATGGAGACTGATAATATATCTAAAGATACTATAGTGCCATGAAAGTTGTGAAAGATTAAACTGTTACCAGATTTTATCACTTTTGTAAGTAAAGTATTTTTTGTTAAATGAGTCATATTATAAAAAATAAATATTTCTTGTAATGTAAGTAATAAGTAAAGTCATGAAAAAGTATTTCGTGATCATTTAGAGCATTTCTATCCTCTTGGGTAATCATTTCACATAATTTTCATACTGTCACTATTGACCCCCAGTACTGTCACAACCGCCCCTGGGATGTGGTCGATTGTGACAATCTTCCTTTGTTTAAATAAATATTTTTCATAATTTAACTATTTGATTTAGGCCTAAAGTTTTAACATTAAGTCGTTAACCAATGAATAAACTACATTATAACACAGTTTTTGTTCAGATTATTAGCATAATTTAAAAAATATAGGCGGACAAACTAAAATTGTCACTACTGTACCCAGTCTACCCTAGTAAGTCAATTTAAGGCCAATTGGTTTTCACTTTTATTTTTTTTAAATGTTTTTTTTTTATTCCCGATTCACCCGGAAAATATTACAATACAAAGGTTGCAGCTACATAAAAAAAAAGAATTATAAAAGTGTCAGCGCTTTTACACAGAAACCGTTTGATGTAATGTAAACAACAACAAGCAGCTTATAAGTAGCCATTTATATCCTCACTGACGGGAAAGTCACTTTTACCGGGATGCATTGACGAGACATCTAGGTATAGTTAACCCAAAAAAAACATTGAAGATAGAATTTTGTGTTTTCTTTCAAATACGAAATGCTTGGAAATTCGCTTCATTTAGTTTGAAGTTTAAAGCGTTTAGCGACTTTTTTTTTAAATTTATTTATCGTTTAGCGTCTTAAGCGATACTTTTGGTTATTTACAAACACTTTCCTCGCTACACATCCTCGCACATTATTGGTGGAAAAGCACCCTTAATCCTACCATCATAGTTACATACCATCATACTACAATTATGTGATGGCTAATGGCTTGGCAGCCGAAATTCGACTGCACCAATATCGATTTCTTTCAACAAATCTGCATTGTAATTTTTAATAACACGAATACAACAATCACGAACGTGGAAGAAGCGATCTGAAATACGTAAGATTTTAGTTTAAGGTAGTCGAATATTTTAACAATAATTTACCTACTAATAAAAATGATTTTTTGTCTATATGTCCTCATACCCGCGGCATACATAGCGCTCCTAACTATACTAATCTATAGTAATATTATAAAGCTGTTTGTTTGTTTGTTTCAAAGCGCTAATCTCAGGAACTACTGGTCCGATTTGAAAAAATCTTTCGGTGTTAGATATCCCATTTATCGAGGAAGGCTATAGGCTATATATCATTACGCTAAGACCAACAGGAGCGGAGCCATGCGGGTGAAACCGGAAGAGCAGCTAGTATTTTATAATTTCTTACACAGAAAAAATCCAAAATGCAACGTCATCTTGTTACTTGCACTCAAATCGATCAATGAAACAATTGGCAAGCGAAACAAACACTACAATCGAGACCAAAGGACTATTTATTTGAATAGTACTCTAGTTTATTTCTAACCTCAATTCAGAGTAAACACAGTCATAAAACATTATTTCCCTTGTCCACAATGTACAATGTATTATGTATCGGTCAGGGCTGCCAACCTTCAAATATTATTATAATACAACTACTGATCTAAATTATGTCCATAGAAAGAGCATTTAAATTTTTTTTCCGATATTAAGACATGAAGTATTTATTATAATAATAACAAAACGTTTAGAACACGCCCTGCCCTTAAAACTATGTTTTTAATCTTCTTAAAAGTTTTCAGTTTCCTTCAAATTCAAATTCAAATTCAAATTTCATTTATTTACAAGAATGTAGTTACAAAAAAGGTGTTGTTACAATATTAAGGCGCTAATACATTCTACCCACTATTTGGGTGTGCAAATATTTAAATGGAAATAAGTTAATTAAATTACACTACACCAACACTACACAAATTCTTCGCGTCACTATTGTTAAACGTCACTAACACAGATTCCGCAATTGATCCATTGAAATGTTACATTTTTTAGGCCTGACCTTGAGTTTTTTAGAGGACGCAA
The DNA here is from genome assembly GCA_907164665.1 of Colias nastes. Taxonomy (NCBI): domain Eukaryota; kingdom Metazoa; phylum Arthropoda; class Insecta; order Lepidoptera; family Pieridae; genus Colias; species Colias nastes. Next base: position 11,280 of record CAJQZM010030271.1, on the reverse strand, counting down.
TTTTATTTTTTTGATGTGTAGGGGGGGTCAGTGTGAAGCTAAAACCAAGTTTGTGGGGTCGCCACCCTTGTCCCATGGCCGCCATCTTGAAAATAGCGGTTGAAATGGTTTTAACGATATATCTCTTAAACTATTTATCTGATAATAAAACAATTTTAACATTATTTGTTGCAAATTAAATTCTCTACAACTTTGATTCAGTAACTTTTTGTCGTAGAACTATAAATAAAAAAGTTATAAGCGAAAATGTTCAGAAATTAGAGCTATTTATATTTTTCAATAAAACTTTTTTTTATCATTTTACGAAGAAATGATATAAGACTATTTTTGTAGATTGTTTTTCGAGGAACAACTTTTATATACAACCTTTATACAACATTTTTTCATTACGTCAATAGCTAAGGTTTTACAGCGCTCAGAAGTGAGTACTATTTTTCAGTAGTAACTATACATAATAAATTGGCTATTGGCTCTTTTCCCAGACTCCACAACAATGGAAGCATACTGCAGAACATTTCAGCCCTGCTTTTCGACGTAAAAAAAAAACGCACTTCCAGACTCTACCTCCTGGGTTGTGGGGAAAAGATTCAATAATTAATTATTAATAATATTGTAAAATTAATTATTAAAAATATTATTATAACAAAAATAAAATAATTACTGGTGACAAATTATTATTAGTACACACATAATATATCGTATTCTGTATAGTAAAGAGTACTTAAAATAGTACTCACTTCGGATGGCTGTAAAACCTTAGCTATTTACTTAATGAAAAAATGTTGTAAATAAAAGTTGTTCTACGAAAAACAATCTACAAAAATGGTCTGATATAATTTCTTCGTAAACTTATAAAAAAAAGTTTTATTGAAAAATATAAACATCTCTAATTTCTGAACATTTTCGCTTATAACTTTTTTGTTTATAGTTCTACGACAAAAAGTTACTGAACCTAAGTTGTAGAGAATTTAATTTGCAACGAATAATGTTAACATTGTTTTATTATCAGATAAATAGTTTAAGAGATATATCGTAAAAACCATTTCAACCGCTATTTTCAAGATGGCGGCCGTGGGACAAGGGTGGCGACCCCACAAACTTGGTGATAGCTTCACACTGACCCCCCCTACACATCAAAAAAATAAAATTGCGTCCTCTAAAAAATGCGACCCCAAATGTAACTTTTCAATGGACCAAATGTAATAAGTTCTTGAATATCATAAAATTGTTTCTCCATTAACCATTTCGTCAGTTTCTTCTTAAATATATTTACTGGGAGATCCTTAAAGTTATCCGGTATTTTATTATATATTGTAATAGTCATAAATATCACACTATTTTTTGCTTGATTTATTCTACATGTTGGAAAGTGCAGTTTATTTTGATACCTCGTTATCATATATGCGAATTTACTTCTCCTTTCTTTTTAAAATATTCTGGGTGGGATATTTCAGTTAAATTAACTCGCAAAATCGCATTTAAAACTTTTTATTTTATATTTTAAACAGATTTTTACATAAAAATCACTTCTTTGTTATAGAAAACAATTGACATATTTCATTACAATAAAAATAATCTAAGCATATAAAAATAAACACACTGAAACCATGTGAGATAAAATAAACATTATTAAACATAATACATATTATGTACCTACTTGAAATTTACACGACGCGACGTTCCCAAGAACAGAAATAATCTTAAATCAATTAGCTAGTAACCCTACATTATAACCATATGAAATCAAGGAAGCCTCTTGACCATAGAGCATACTCTTGACCCTTATTTATTACCTACTATTTTCATATAAAATGAGCAATTAAGAAAAGCTTTCCAAGAAAATATTTAGTACAAAGGGCTCAGTATTTAAGAAACTACCCGACAAAAGTCCACCTCGACCTACTAAATGTGCGAAGTTAAAAATTAAAATAATATTTAATTAAATTTCTTGATTAACTATTAACCATCATTTTTCATTATGTATGAACCTTCTTCGTAAGGAAAATTTTTAAAAAGGATTCTTAACGGAAAACCTGTTTTCCAATTATGATGATATCAACGTAAAGAGTATCGAAGTCAAGAAGGTTTATCAGACGTTTTATTAAGAGCCTAGGCGCTTTATTAAACGTTGCTGAAAACAATATTATTATGATTCCCTTTTTATCATAATGATATTGTGTGTCCGTATTTTCGGCATTGATCCTTTTTATACATAAAATTTAATAACCCTTTAAGCCCTTTAATCCATACATCAATTAATTAATATAATCCCTGTATATATCCATTTATTCTGCCATTAATTAATTAATTCATTTATTCACGTGTCCGTGCCATGATGCGTGGAGTTTTCCTCGAATATTTTATATATTTTGAATAAAAATGTCAGTAGTTTTTATTCGTAGCCGCAACTTTGTTTACTTACTGGTCTAACGAAGTTTGTTGTTTTTCAATAGAAATATTATAAAGAGAGATTTTTTTAATAAATAAATTCTAACTTGACTGATTATAAAAATTTCTTCACCAGATTATAGACTTGTACCTATATGTTTAACTCGCATTTTAGGGTATTTTAATGTGATAATTATTATTAGTATGTGTCAGTAAGTGTTTATCTGTAAACTAATTCCGTGACTTCCTATCGCACCTATGATATGAAAAATTTAAAATAAAGTAAAATGCAATGTTTAGCTAAAACTTATATTTTTATATCGAATGAAATTTGTCTCAAATATATTCATGTTAATTTGTTACAAAATACAAATTAAACCAAGCTAAAAATGTGCAGTTTTTTAAATATAACTCGATTCAACGCAGAGCTAAACTACAAGGTGTCTTTGTTGTATAACTTGAAACTATAATACGCTGAATCAGCGTAAAACACAACATTGTAGAGACACTTTAAACCACGTTCAACAGAGGTTTATCTTTTTTGCTGTTTCATTTCAGTATCACTTATGTATTCACTACATATTATAAAACAGAGTCACTGTCGCTGTTTATCCATCCCTATGTATTCATAAGATTCTGTTAGGTAGAAATAAAGCTTTTTATTTGTAAATATAGTTTCTATAAAGCGGGCGAAGCGGCCGCGGCGCGCGGAAAGCTTGTTTTTTATAAATGTTACCGTTTCCAACAATCGTTTTACCAAGGAAGTTAGAACCAGTTGTAACTATATAGTAAATACCTTTGTTTGACTATATAATGTTTACCTATTGCATTACAGATTATACAAACCGGACTCTAGTTTCAGTTGGTTATGTATGTAACATTGTAAATTGTAACAATATTATGTTGAAATGGAAACGTGATTTACACGTCCGCGCCTTGTTTACGTCCGCCATTTTAAATCGGATTTATCCATAAATACTTTGGCTTATCAAACTGCAGCTAGAACTTAAATCCATACAAAATACAAATCTGTATCATGATATCAACGTCAACTGGAAAAATCAGCCATTTCATAATTTGCCTAGGCTCTTGATAAAACTGCGCAGATTAATTAACTTTATTTCAACGATACGCCGTAGATTTAACTATACGGTTTCTTATCATTCAGGTTGTTAATTTATTAGAACCACAGAATACAAATACACCAATACAAAAATTAAAAAAAAAAATTGGTTGTCTGTAAAGTCGGTTTACTGACGATAGTTGAACGTGACAACGTCCGATTGTGCTTCTTTGTCGCTCGTTCCGCGCTCTCGCTCGCACTTCAAGCCTTACATGGAACGCCTCAGATGAGTCAGAGCGAGGTAACGCCGCATGAGTCATGTTTTTTCGTGCGTGCAGCCGGCTTTATCGAATTATAAGACGTTGTCACGTCAAAAAACATTGCTGCAAGGATAGGTATAAAGAAATAAGAAAGAAATAGCAGCAATTTTACTTAGTATAAAAATTATAATTAGAATGATGAAAGGTGCTAGATTTTTGATATGACTATTCATAAATATTTTAAAAAGCTCACATGAATGAAAACATTAATTATTGTAGTTTCAGTTCGAAATATTTTGTAACATTACAAAGCACTCTTAATAATTCAACAACAAATTTGTCTTAGATTTATCACTTTTCAATATATGTACCATGATGCCAAATATAATATTCGTTCGTTTATTAAAATTTTTATTTCAAGTGCACCAAAAAAAGACCACACACAGACACTACACTCCAAAAAGTTATTTTCAAACAGTAAAAACCATCAAAATGTCTGCACTATTTTGAGTATAACATATTACAAAGAAATTAGGCCATCATCGGCCAGATATAATCTAGACTTAAATTATTACTATCTCTTTGCCAGTCCTAATATATTATGTGAGATAAAATTAGAATTCTAAAATAGACTGAGGTTATTATACTATCTGTGTAACAATGGATTAGAATTTTGGCGCCATTTTGTTTTTTTTTTTTAAGAATGGCAAAGGCGTGTTAGATTGTTTCAAATAAGGTTCAGTGAAGGTTCAGTGGTAATAAAATAATTTAGACAAAAAATGTGACAAATTTTCAAATAAATATTATGAAAAAATAGATAGATTATTTATTATTTCATTCATTATGATTTATTAAAGTTTTTAATATAATGTCACTTAATTATAAATCAAAATTTCATTTATTATTTTCATTATCATTACATTTCACATTCTACAATTATTATTAACAAAGTCAATCAATCAAAGTCAAAATTTATATTTGAATTATTTACAAACTTCGAATAACCGATCAAAAACTTGAACAATGTTCTGTTTTTTTTACTCCAATACCAAACGTTCTAGGCTTTATCTCACGATTTTCTTAATACAATAAATAAATAAAAAAATCTCAATTATACCACCAGTCAATACAAATTTTCGATCACGCCAATACTTCATAATAATCACCAAAAAAATCTCATAAACCCATAAATCGGCCGTTAAAAAGAAGAACAAAAGCACGTTCAGACAGTTTTATAAAAAATATACTTTAGTGTTGCCACTAAAAATTTAAACATTTAAACTACGATCGTATTTCATCGGGCGGGCTTTAACTCCCGGACGGATTATCGAGATTAGCCCCGCAATCCCTGAATACAGAACATTAGCATGTTTATGAAATGTATATCGTTATAATGTATTGCTATCCAAAATTTGGATGTAAAATTTATATGCGAAGTAGTAATAATACCTCAATGTATGAGAATTACCTCTATTATTCTTTTTCTTTTTTCAAATTTCGAAACCCACTGGGATAGTTCGCGAGGATATCTAAATAAGTTTGTTCCAAGCATAAACGGGTAAAAGACAATTGGAAAATGTTTTAAAAATATAATAAAAATAATCGTGCAGCACGCGTTTTCTTTTACTGGAATTCTTTATTTTTTTCAGTTAAATATTTTATGCGTAGCGACTGCGAATCCCTCGATTTAATTTTGCGAATATTGAAATAGAATTTGACGAAGTTGAGGATATTTTTCTCCCTTATTTTGTAAACAAGCAAACAACATATATTAGGTATGTATAATTTGATACTTTACTAAAAAGTTGAACAATCCTTATCGATTATTTTTTTGTTTTTTTTTTATATTAGAGTGGGCAAACGGATTATTTTCTATAGTAGCGTACAAAATCTTAAAACTTGTAAAAGTTTATGAATAAAAAATGTATTTGTTGGTACTTAAAGCACTTTCTTTGTAAGTACTAAATACTAATCTGCATCGAATCTGCGATAATTTAGGTCGTGCTGACGTCACTAGGAATCTAAAACTGCAGCTCCATAATATTTGGCACGGCATATGACATGAATTACATACGTACACATTAAAATAGAAAGTAACTTTGTTTATATTGTGCTCGCTAGCATTTGCCTGTGACTTTGCGTACTTTGTGAATCGTTTTTCATACAATTTTGTGTCTTTACAAAGTTTTCGTGATAAAAAGGTAAACCACCGTCTCTAGGGTGACGTGATAAGTGGTAACGTTACAAACAGACGGAACAAAGTTAGCAATTTTTGTGAGACCACACTGCAGATTACTAATTTGTTACTGTATACAACTGACAGTTGTTTTTTATTGTTATGGCTACTTTAATTTACGGATAGATAAATTTTATCATGTATAAAATACTACCCCACATATTGTGAAGCGAAATTAAAATAATTAAATTTCAGGAAATTTTCCCTTTTCATCGTTTTATTTTACTGAATTTTTAATCTGTAAGAACTACATCGTATTCGAAAATGGAACTCAAATTCAAACATTTATTTATTCAATTTGACTCCTTCAAGAAGCACTTTTGAATCGTGATAATTTTAGGTGATAAGTAACATAATTTAATATTATAAGTTGTTCTCTAATAATAGCAGGGCCAAGGGATATAGAAATTTATTTTAAGGTACGTATGTATTTTGGTAAGTAAATTGTTAAGAATTTTATTCATATAACTAGCTTACCGCCCGCGGCTTCGCCCGCTTTGTCTCAAACCTAATAAATTATATACTAAAACCTTCCTATTGAATCACTCTACTATTAAAAAAATCGCATCAAAATCCGTTGCGTAGTTTTAAAGATTTAAGCATACAAAGGGACATAGGGACAGAGAAAGCGACTTTGTTTTATACTATGTAGTGATGATAGTGATTAAATTTGTATAGACACATATGTTTTTATTAACAGTTACAATATACAGAAGTACATACATTTAGAATTACAAAAGTTTAAACAGAACAATAAACATCGACGCTCGTACATTAAAAGATTTGTTTGTTCGCGACATTTTTAACGTTGCATTTTATTGTTTCCCGCCTTTGCCGTGTTTATTTATTTTAACTGCCAGTTTTATGCTTCACTCTAAACTCCGGTCATGTGACTGTGGCAGGTGATGTGTTTCAAGTTAATGAGATTGTATTAGTACCTATTTTAACATTTTAACTACTGCTACACTTGTAGTATATGTATATCTCTCTATGTAGTATACTTGTCTCAATCGCGCAAGTGATACATTTTTACATTTTTTTTTGGGGATACATTTGTGAGTAATCAATCTTCTCCATTGAAAGAATAACACCTTCCTATCGCTATTGTTTTAGCTAAATAGGTGAGCATCTTATCTTAATAAAGGTATAACAATTTCCTTCCTTTTTAACTACAAAACTACTTTTACACCATTTAAATAGATTAGTATTTTTATATACACAGACGTATAATTAAATTATACACTTTACAAATTCCGCACAGAACCGATCAGCTGTTTTTGCTTAAAAGAATAACAAAGGTTCATCCTCATAAACACGTTTTAAATATTAATACGAAGTAAGGATAGAAAATGATACTATACATTTTATTTTATACTAGCTGCGCTTCGCGGTTTCACCCGCCTGACTCCGCTCGTTATGATATTATACCTATAGCCTATAGCCTCCCTCGATAAATGGGCTATCTAACACCGAAAGAATTTTTCAAATCGAACCAGTAGATCCGATCCCGAGATTAGCGCGTTCAAACAAACAAACAAACTCTTCAGCTTTATAATATTAAGTATAGATTATGAAATAACATCAAGACTTTCTTTTGTAACATCTTATTGACCCACTGTGACCTAATTCAAGCTTCGTAACTATCGCCACAGGGGTCCCATAATACTATAATGACTATTTTTAAATATCAGACCATTTACGACCCCCTGGAAGTGTTTAAGGTCACACATACACGCCATTGTATTTTTTCAAAGTAATATGAGGCGTAGTAAAGAAAATATGATAAAGTGAATTTTCTTAATCTCATGTGAGATATGATTGCACATTAATATTTTTCTTTATACGGCACTACTATAGGCAATATTATTGTAGTTAAAAATATTATGTTTGTGTTGTGTTGACTGAATTTAAAAAAGATAAAAAGACATGTGGCATTCGGGGACTGCCTCGGTAAAGCTATTGCATGCTATGCCTTCAAGCCACACCTCCTCCGTGCCCGTCGGAGTGGAGAGCGTGAGGTTTTTTTCGTTACGGAATTTCTGAATTCGGTCCCCGCGCTCAAGGCCCGCGATAGAAGCTATGCAATAGCTTAAAAGCTATGCAATAGCTCAATAATTATTATATTTTTTTAAACTTAATTATATTATATTTACACTAAATATATAGAAATTACAAAGTACTATTTCTATTGAATTAATTTAAATTGACGGACTTATGGCTTTGTGCCATTTCTTCCAGTTACCTATAATGGGCAAGGTATACTATTATAATTAATCAATTTTCATATTAAAAATTAAAGACTGGCAACTTACCAATTCAATAATAAAATAAGTAAACATACTTGAATTGAAATTTGATAGATTTTATCCAGCAATCCCTGAATATTATGACCGTCGTTCCTACCCTATTATTCGACACACATCCCTACTTCCCTACTAGGTAATATTATAAATGCGAAAGTAACTCTGTCTGTCTGCCTGTCTGTCTGTTACGCTTTCCCGCTTAAACCTCTCAACCGATTTTGATGGCAAATTTGGCACAGACAATCTTTAGACCCTGAGAAAGAACATAAGCACATCAAAACACCACGCGGGCGAAGCCACGGGTGGGAGCTAGTTATAATATAATTTACATTGAAGGTTGTACATGTTGTACATATTACGTTGTTTTTATTAATCTAGTCACTAGAGTCTATATTGTGTTGTTTTTGAAGTGAAACTTCTTTTGAGAGTAAAATTTCTAGTTTGCGTCCTGGCAATACCGTCATGTCATAGAGGGGACGATTTTGGGATCTTTGACTGTTGCCAAAGAAGTTTCACTTCTGACATGTGTGCTCAGCACACACGCTCTATATACACAGGCTTAGTTTTAACTTGTATAATACAAAAACTACCATACCATAGATTGAAATATCTCTAGGATTGTTTTCTTACTTATCCACCCATTATGCTCCACAAACAAACATTACTACAAATTACAATAATATAAAAATACTAGCGACCCGCCCCGGCTTCGCACGGGTGCAATGCTGATACTAAATACACTACAGAAAAACTGTGAACGTTGTATAATATAAAAACATAGCGGCCCGCTCCGGCTTCGCACGTGTATCACTACATAGTATAAAACAAAGTCGCTTTCCCTGTCCCTATGTCCTTATGTCCCTATGTCCCTTTGTACGCTTAAATCTTTGAAACTACGCAACGGATTTTGATGCGGTTTTTTTTAATAGATAGAGTGATTCAAGAGGAAGGTTTATATGTATAATAACATCCATTAAATAGTGGAGAACTACTGTTATTTTTGAGATTTCTAATGTGATGTCGTAAAAAATTACATTTTTTCCGCTTACATTGCAAACGCAGGCTGAACCCTACGAGTTTTATCAAAATAATGTACTAAGTATTATACACATTGAAAAGGTCTACAGAAAAGTCCGCGATGGTATATGTCTATCTCTTATGGATAACCCACAATAACTTTTTTTTGTCATTTACTTTTTACGACAAATAATGGCTAATTTTCGATGCGATTTCAACCAATACAGCATTAATCCTTAACCAATTAAATACCTTGAATACATTGTTCATTTAATATAGTTCTATATGGCCCATTACACAGTATGATTTAAGTGAATATTTTCGAAGATATTACAGATTTAAAAATTGCGGGACGTAGCATTTGCGGCGGTACCGGCCGGCCGCCCGGCTATATATTTTATACCCGTGCGAAGCCGGAGCGGGCCGCTATGTTTTTATATTATACAACGTTCACAGTTTTTCTGTAGTGTATTTAGTATCAGCATTGCACCCGTGCGAAGCCGGGGCGGGTCGCTAGTGACACTATAAATAAGAGTTAACAAAAGACCTGCCATTAATAAATATAGCTTCACATAAAGCCTTTGTCACCTACTTTACTAAATTATAATAATCTATAGCTTTTGCGTGAATGACGAACAATATTCACATTTGTAGAAAGTTATTCACAGTATCTGTCTTGCCAGACAATGGGGTTACAAGACATCAGTCTTAAAGCAGTATTATTTCCAGTGTGGGAAATTGACAGCGGTAGAAGAATTATATAGCGCTGTCTTTATTCCACGCTGGATTAAATACTGCTTTAAGAAAGCATGGTAGCTCTCAGGAAGTAATATTACAATTAAGCATTTAATAATTTAAATGCTTAATTCTAATGCTAGCTGTGCGGTGCGGTTTCACCCGCGTCACACACAGTATTACTAAGTAGGTAATATCCATATTGTAATACTGTGCCTGCGTGCTAAATCAAGTATATTACATGTGATATTCTGATGTATTCTGACCTATATTTCTAAAGTTTCATCCAAATCCGTCTAGTGGATTTTATGTGAAAGAGTAACAACTACTTATGAAGTTAGTTTAAAAAGCAACTTCAATCGTCAAATTATTTAACAATTAGACAATAATCGGTCTCAAAGGAAAAACTTAGTTTTTAATTTCCTGTATTGTTTTGTAAACTAATAGCTTTCCGCCCGCGGCTTCGCCCGCTTTGTCTAAAACCTAATAAATTATATACTAAAACCTTCCTCTTGAATCACTCTATCTATTAAAAAAACCGCATCAAAATCCGTTGCGTAGTTTTAAAGATTTAAGCATACATAGGGACATAGGGACATAGAGCCAGAGAAAGCGACTTTGTTTTATACTATGTAGTGAAAAGTGATAATGAATATATTGTTATTCTATGAACTAGGTCGCTCACTCCAGCTATGCCCGGTTAAAAAGGATTTTATGAAGTTTCCAATTTTGTTTACACTTTCTTTGTTAATTGCAAGTGGAGAGAAGAAAGCATGATGAGGCAAGAAACATTACTAACTAAGGTAATAACAAGACAATAATTTGTGATATTGATTAAAGTATTGCTCCATTCAAATAATTTTCTACAAATCAAACTTATAATATTCGGCTTCTTGAATGAAATCTATACTAATATTATAAAGCTGAAGAGTTTGTTTGTTTGTTTGTTTGAACGCGCTAATCTCGGGAACTACTGGACCGATTTGAAAAATTCTTTCGGTGTTAGATAGCCCATTTATCGAGGAAGGTTATAGGCTATATATCATCACGCAAGACCAACAGGAGCGGAGACACGGGGGTGAAACCGCGCGGAGCAGCTAGTCATGAATAAATCACAAAAGACTAGTAAATTTTCTGTATGAAAAATTAATTGTATCTATTATTTATTGTCTGTACTGAATTAAATATATCTAATCTATTATGAATATTGAACACTACCGTCTTTAACAACCCTAAAAGGGCTGATAGACGTACGAACTTTAAAATCGCGGTTTTAAA
>CAJQZM010030268.1:6478-17573 GCA_907164665.1 Colias nastes | reverse complement strand
TGATCGATCCAGCCTCCTTCGAGATGAGACGGCGCGAAGATATCCATAAAGGCGGATGCATAATGCGTTGCCTGATCTGCCTTGTCCGTCAGACCGGGAGTGTAAAGAAGACGCAGTAATTCTGTCTGTGCCCAGATACGCGCGGAGTGTTCCAGAACCGTATGGGTATCGCTCATGCTGTCGAGAACGACGCCGCGCTCAGGATCGCAGCCATGCGCGAAACCGGCCCTGAAGAGATGCAGGGCCGTCAGGTTACGCCAGCCCGCTTCGGCGTCTGATCCGTTCTGCGTCACGCCGGCAAGACGACCGAAGTCGCGTAACAGCCACGACCATTCGAAAAGATGCCCGGCCTGCACCTGATTGGCGCCGCGCGGTGCAAGAGGCGACCAGTCCGGGGCGAAGAATTCCAGCAGCAGACCGGATCGGGCATCGATCAGATGCGCGCGGGCCAGTTCGACCAGTTTTTGCGCCTTGTCGAGATAGAACGAATCTCTCGTTGCCTCGAAAACGACGAGATAGGCTTCGAGCAGATGCATATGCGGGTTCTGGCTGCGTTGCCTGCCTTCATCGGGTATCGCGTCGAGATAGCCGCCATTATCGGCTGTGAAAATAAGGTCGATCTCATCGGCGATACAGCGCGCCATCTCCCGGTCTTTCGGGCGGTCCGCATAGCGTATGGCCCAACCATAAGCGAACAGAATGAAGGCATGGGCGTAGAGATCGCGCTTCGTATTGGCCGGGCGGTTATCCGTGCCGATCGAGAATACCCAGCCTGGCTGGGAGTCGGCGCGATGAAACAGCGTCTCGACACGATCCAGACAATCCAGTGCCTGCGCACCGGCATCATACACGCCGTCGATTGCCGCACGGCAATAAGTCGCGATCTGTCGCGCCTGAACCATGAGCCTCAGGGCGTCGAGCCGGATGGGACGTCCCTGCCAGTCGAGACGTTCGTGAAACAGGGTGCGTGCAGAATCGAAGCCCGCCCGGCTCCAGAGAGGAAGAGCCTGATCGAAAAGCCAGTTGCGCCACCGATCCCGGATGGCGGGGGCCGTGTTGTGCATGCCGCGGGTCATATCAGTCAGGCTTCGAACTCACAGGGGCTGGCCGTGTCGCTTCTGAAAGAGCGACCTTCATCTTGCGCACGATCGAGGTTGTCGAGCGACCTGATACCAGATTGGCAAGCACCACGCGACCGCCCCAGGACTTTACCTCTGCGCCGCCAACGACCTGATCTTCGGTATAATCGGCCCCCTTCACCAGAATATCGGGCTTGAGAGCGCAGATCGTTTCAAGAGGCGTATCTTCATCGAAAATAACCACCAGATCGACATCGCGCAGCGCGCCCATAACCGTGGCGCGCGCCAGTTCGTCCTGCAATGGCCGCTCTTCACCCTTGAGGCGACGCACCGAGGCATCGCTGTTGAGTGCGACCACCAGCTTGTCGCCTTCCTGTGCGGCGGCCTGGATCAGGGCGATATGTCCGGGGTGGAGCAGATCGAAACAGCCATTCGTGAAAACGACACGTGCACCGTGCTGACGCCATGCTTCGATCATGGATTGCGCCTGATCCAGCGAGGCAATAACGCTGTCACGGTCGATTTTGGACTTGAGGGCGGCACTGAGTTCGGCACGCGAAACGGTTGCGGTGCCCAGTTTGCCGACGACGATCGCCGCTGCGTTGGTGGCGATCACCATGGCGGTCCGCAGATCGGTTCCGGCCGACATCATGGCCGCAAGCGTTGCAACGACCGTATCGCCTGCACCGGAAACATCGAATACCTCGGATTGCGGTACATGGGCATGCGTCATACGGCCATCGCGCTCAAGCAGGGTCATCCCTTCCTCGGAGCGGGTGACCAGCACGTCGCCACCGAACTGCTCCTGCGCGGCAAGCGCAGCGAAACGGATTTCGGTATCGGTGCCCACAGGCAGACCCGTTGCAAGGGAAAGCTCCTTGCGGTTGGGGGTGATGAGTTGTGCGCCCCGATAGGCTGAGAGATCGCGCCGCTTGGGGTCGACCACTACGGGGATACCCTGCTGATTCGCGGCCCGGATCACGGCCTGGAGCACTTCGTTGCTCAGCACGCCCTTAGCGTAATCCGAGCAAACGACCACATCCGCCCCCTCCAGGGCTGCCAGTGCAGCAGCAACGAGCCGCTCGCGCGTTGCGGGCGGGACGACAACCGAGGGTTCCTCATCGATACGCACAATCTGCTGGCGCCCGCTCAATACACGCGTCTTGGTAATGGTGACCCAGTCAGGATCCTGGACCAGATGCGTGAGATCGATCGTATCGCATGTGGAGACAGTGCGCCGGAACTCCCTTGCCGCCTCATCCTGACCGACCAGCCCAACCAGGGTGACCTTGCAGCCAAGGGCGGCGGCATTCATGGCAACATTCGCCGCACCGCCGGGCACCGTACTGTGTTTGGCGCGCAAAAGCACAGGCACCGGGGCTTCGGGAGAGATGCGGTCGACCGATCCGTGAATGTAGCAATCGAGCAGAAGATCGCCGATGATCAAGACCCGTCCGAATGTGAAGTCGCTAATCATCTCTCGTCCTCGATCGTCTGTCAGTCTTGGGGCACCGTCGCAGGGTCCCGGGGCATCGTTCACGAACATGTCGCCCGATCCTGTATTTCACAGGTGGCCTTGTCGTCCTGCCAAAGCCGTGGGCGAATGACAATCCTCCCTTCCGGCAGCCGAGGATGCCGCGCCCGGTTTCAGGGCTGCCTCTGTAGTATAAACGCAATGGAAGAGAGAGATGGCATCGTTTCATTTCTGCGCTATCGTGGGCGCATGATCCTGATAAACGCCTCGCCCGTGGTCTCTTGATGCGCAAAGCTCTTGTCCCCCTCGTCCTGGCCGGATTTGGTGTTTCCCAGGCTCATGCCCTGCCGGCTTTTCTGGAAAAATTCCTGCCGCGCCCACCGCCGCAGCCAAGCCATCCAGCCATTCCTGTGGTGCCGCCTGCCAGCAAGGTCCAGATCCCTGCGCAGGCGGCCGTGCCTGACGGCAGTCCTGCCCTGCCGCCCGTGCTCGTGCAGAGCGGTCCCCTTTCCTTCGCGCCTCTCGTGCAGCGGGTTATTCCCGCTGTGGTGAATATCGCCATCACCCAGATCAGCACCGAAGGGGGCGGGAAGATTCCTGCCCAGATCAAGGGGACACCGCTGGAGAAGCGCTACAAGGAGAAGATGCAGCGGCATCAGGAAGAGATTCTTGGCGCCGGATCGGGATTCATCATCGATCCATCGGGGATCATTGTGACGAACGATCATGTGGTGGGCGATGCCGATAACGTCACGGTCTCCCTCTCCAACGGGCAGGAACTTCCTGCCAAGCTGATCGGGGTTGATGCCCTGACGGATATCGCCGTCATCAAGGTCGAATCGCCCAAGCCGCTGCCCTATGTGACGTGGGGCGACAGCCACAAGGTCAATGTGGGGGACTGGGTTCTGGTCGCGGGGAATCCTTTCGGATTCGGGTCATCCGTCAGTGCCGGTATCGTTTCAGCGCGAGGACGCGATCTGGGAGCAGGCTCGCTCGACGATTTCCTGCAGCTCGATGCGCCGATCAATCCGGGCAATTCGGGCGGACCCGCCTTCAACATGCGCGGTCAGGTGGTGGCCGTGAACGCGGCCATGGTATCGCCCGCAGGCGGATCGGTGGGGATTGGCTTCGGTATTCCTTCTGAGATCGTCGCGCCGATCGTCGAGGAAATCAGGCGTACCGGCCATGTCGATCACGGTTGGCTGGGGGTCACGCTCGACGATGGTGACGGCTCTGTCGTTCTGGTCGACGTCGATCGAAACGGCCCTGCCCAGAAGGGCGGATTGATGAAAGGTGACAAGATTACCGCCATCAATAACGCTCCAGTCGAAAACGGACGCGCCCTGCTGCGTATCGTCGCGGCGGGCAAACCGGGGAATGCCGTGACTTTCACGGTAATTCGCAAGGGTAAAACCGTGACAATAACGCTTCCTATCGGAAAACGTCCTGCAGATGCCGACGAATAAGGGTGTATTGCATTCTTCGCCCTTTCTTCTCGCGCGTAACTGAAAGATAATAAGGTCACCGTAAAGTGAGGGGGCGGTGATCCCGCCCGTCGAGGCCCGTGACCGAATCATAATGTTTCGTTTCCGTGTCCTGACCCTGTGTTTTAGCCCCCTGTCAAAGCCAAGGACTGACCATGCGTATTCTGCTTGTCGAGGATGATCCTACCGTCAGGAGCTTCATCGTGAAGGGACTGAAGGAAACCGGACATCTTGTCGAGGAGGCCGATAACGGCAAGGATGGTCTGTTTCTCGCCGTGAGCGAGAACTTCGATATCGTGATTCTTGACCGTATGCTGCCCGGTGGCATTGACGGTCTGCGCATTCTCGAAACGCTTCGCGCCCAGAACAATGCCACACCCGTTCTGCTTCTCTCGGCACTGGCCGATGTGGACGAACGCGTGGCCGGTCTTAAGGCGGGCGGCGACGACTACATGACCAAGCCTTTCGCCTTTTCCGAGCTTCTGGCACGCGTCGAGGCTCTGGCCCGTCGCGGCAGTGCCGAGCAGGCCCCACAGACCAAGCTGACCGTAGCCGATCTGGAAATGGATCTCCTGTCGCGCACCGTGAAGCGCGGAGATGAAAAGATCGATCTTCAGCCGCGTGAATTCCGTCTGCTGGAATTCCTGATGCGTCATGCCGGCCAGGTCGTGACACGCACCATGCTTCTGGAGCGAGTCTGGGACTATCACTTCGACCCGCAGACAAACGTGATCGATGTGCATGTTTCGCGTCTGCGTCAGAAAGTCGACAAGCCTTTCGAGACCGCGCTGATCCATACGATCCGAAATGCAGGCTATATCCTGCGCGCCAACTAAGCAGGGTAAAGTGTTTTCATGAGGTTCAGTCTGTCGCGTTTCCCCCTGCTTCGCGTGTGGTGGAAGCGCGCCTGGCGGTTCCGGTCGGCAGGGCTCGGTTTTTCACTGGCCTACGGGCTGGTCTTTGCCCTGTCGGCCACTCTGTTTCTTACTTTTCTCTGGTGGCACACGATCGGCGCTCTCGAGCGCGAGGTAGGGCAGGCTGTCGATGCTGATGCGCACGGCCTTGCCGAGCGCTGGATGCAGGGTGGCCTGTCCAGCCTGCAACGCGCCATTCAGGACAGGCTCGATCAGGATGTCGAGGATCAGGATCTCTATCTCCTGATCACGCCTGGCGGCCAGCGTCTCGCCGGAAACATGCCTTCATGGCCTGATGCCGTGCAACGCGCAGACCGGTTCTATACGCTCAAGATCAGCCGTGCCGGAAACACCATTTCGGCGGCGATGCACGCCTATGTCCTGCCGGACGGACTGCAACTGCTGGTCGGTCGAGACATCAGGGGGCGCGATATCCTGCGCCGCGTCCTGACGGAAACGTTTCTCTGGTCGTGGCTTATGGTGACGGCGCTGGCGATCGGTGGCGCCTGGGTCGTTCGCGGTATTTTCAGTCGTATCCTGAGTTCGATTGCCCGCACGACGACGGCACTCGCCAATGGCGACATGAGGCAGCGCATGCCTCTTGTCGGGAACGATGTCGATCTTGTCGCCCATTCCATCAACAGGATGCTGGATCGTATCTCCAAACTCCTGGAGGGCGTGAAGCAGGTTTCCAACTCCATCGCACACGACCTGCGGACCCCCATCACACGGGCACGCAACAGGCTGGAAGATGCGGCTTTGCATGCGCGATCGACCGAGGAGATGCATGACGCGATCCATCGCGCCGTTGCCGATCTCGATCATGTCACGTCCGTGTTCGACGCGCTGATGCGCATTGCGCAGATCGAGGCCGGTGCAAGACGGGCGGCCTTCGAAACGACGGACCTGATACGCCCGCTGCACGATATTGCCGAACTCTATGAGGCCTCGGCGGAAGATGCCGGTCTTCAGATCGCGCTCGACCTGCCGCAGCGCCTGCTTTTTTTCGGCGATGCCCGTCTGATCCAGCAGGCCGTGGCCAATATGATCGACAACGCCATCAAGTTCTCGCCCGCCGATACGACGGTTACGCTCAGGGCAAGCGTTTCCGGTGCTCTGGTGCGCATCAGCGTGACGGATGAAGGGCCGGGCATGTCGGCCGAAGATCTTCTTCGTGCCTCGGAACGGTTTTTCCGTGCCGATCAGGCCCGTAATACGCCAGGGGCGGGGCTCGGTCTCTCGCTCGTTCAGGCTGTGGCGCAGCTCCATCATGGCTCATTGTCGCTCGAACCCCTGCAGCGTGGCCTGCGTGTCGTGCTGAGTCTGCCTGTCGAGGAAAATCCGATCGTCTGATCATTGAGCGGCAACATGAACACAGATAGGGAGGCGGGGATTAATAATTAAAAAACAGTTCATCAGTCGCCCATAGGCATGCAAGGTGACCCGGTTTAGTGCTAAGATATGACGCACTCGGCTTTAGCCCTATTCTGTTTGACGTGCACGCTCGGGCTGGGTGGTGCAGCACAGGCCGGTTCCTATCTGGTATCTGCGCCTGTTTCTTCACAGGCTGAGTCCGCCCCTCTGGCCGTGACCAGCGACACGCTGGATTACTGCCGGACGCTGGCGCACAAGGTGCATCATACCCTGCGCCAGACAATTCCCCCCTCCGCACCGATGGTCAATCAGGCCATGTATCTTGAGCATGAAGGCGAGGCGCTTTGTGCGCACGGACATCTGCGCTCAGGAATCGCGCAGGAACGTCGGGCATTGGCGGTTCTCCGGCGTTCCTGATCGTTCTGTCCGGTTCGAAAAGCCGACATGCAGTCTTTCGATGCACGTTCCCTAGGTACTCTCGCCTGACACTCTTTCCGTATAGTCTCTCCGCAATGGAGATGGACGTGACAGAGGGCTCTCTGTCTTTTGCGCAGGGTTCGGGCTAATCCATCGCCAGCGCGTGCCCTCGTAATGGAAGACCGGCCATGACCATGATTGCTGTTCTCGACAAAACCCCAGGCAATGCTGCGGATCATGACACATTTCTCAGCGCCCTGCGTCAGCAGGGATTCGAGGGCGAAATCGGCACGTCGCACGATACGCGTCTTGTGCACGCAACCGATAATTCGATCTATCAGCGCCATCCGCAGGCTGTCGTATTTCCCCGGCATCGGCAGGATCTGCTGTTGCTGGCCCGTCTGGCTGGCCAACCGGAATGGAAACAGGTTGTTCTGGCTCCGCGCGGCGGCGGCACAGGTACGAACGGCCAGTCCCTGACCGACGGGATCGTGGTCGATCTGTCCCGGCACATGAATGCCATTCTCGAGATCAACGTCGAGGAGAAATGGGTCAGGGTTCAGCCCGGTGTGGTCAAGGACCAGCTCAATGCGGCCGTAGCCCCCTATGGTCTGTTCTTTGCCCCCGAGCTGTCGACGTCGAATCGCGCGACCATAGGGGGCATGATCAGCACCGACGCCAGCGGGCAGGGAAGCTGCACGTATGGCAAGACACGCGATCATGTGCTGGGTGTGTCGGCTGTCCTGTTGGGGGGGGGAGGTTCTCGATACCGCACCGCTCGATGAAGCGACGCTCTCGGTCCGCAGGCAGGGCGAAACGCGCGTGGCGCGGATTCATGACTGCGTGGCCGACATTCATGATCGTGAGAAAGAAACGATCGAACGGGTCTTTCCGCAGCTCAATCGCTGTCTGACAGGCTACGATCTGCGTCATCTACGTGATGAGGACGGCCGTTTCGATCTCACCAGCCTGCTTTGCGGTTCGGAAGGGACACTCGCGTTTCTGGCTGAGGCAAAACTCAACCTGCTGTCCATTCCGCCTCACAGCATTCTGGTCAATATCCGTTATGACAGCTTCATGGAGGCGCTACGCGACGCGCGCGCGCTGATCGGCCTTAAGCCGCTATCGATCGAGACCATTGACTCGAAAGTGCTCGGTCTGGCCATGCAGGATTTTGTCTGGAATTCGGTCGAGAGCTATTTTCCCGAAGACGAGGCCGGCCCCGCGCAGGGGCTGAATCTCGTCGAGTTCGCGGGACATGACGAAGCAGAACTGCGCCAACGGGTTGAGGCATTTCTCGATCATCTGAGACACGATGGAACGGTTCCGCGTCGCGGGCATACGCTGGCAGAGGGGCGTAAGGCAGTCTCTCAGGTCTATGCCATGCGCAAGCGTGCTGTGGGGCTGCTGGGCAATGTACAGGGCGAGGCGCGGCCGCAACCCTTCGTCGAGGATACAGCCGTTCCCCCCGAGAAACTGGCAGATTTCATTGCCGAATTCCGAGCACTTCTGGACGGGCACGGGCTGGATTACGGCATGTTCGGCCATGTCGATGCCGGTGTCCTGCATGTGCGCCCGCTGCTGAACATGCGCGATCCTGACGATGCCGCCCTGATCCGGCCCCTGAGCGATGCCGTGCATGCCCTGACACGACGTTATGGCGGTCTGCTCTGGGGAGAGCACGGTAAAGGGGTGCGCTCTGAATATGTGCCTGACGTGTTCGGGCCGCTTTATCCCTGTCTCGAACAGATCAAGGCGGTATTCGACCCGTACAATCAGCTCAACCCCGGCAAGATTGCCGCCCCTTCGGGAGGGGCAGAAGCCCTTCTGCGTGTGGATAATGTGCCCATGCGCGGTGCGCAGGACCGGCAGATACCGGATGAGGTCTGGCAGAGCTATGGCGCGGCCCTGCATTGCAACGGCAATGGCGCATGCTTCAACTACGATCAGGAAGATCCTATGTGTCCGTCCTGGAAAGCGACACGCGACCGCCGCTTTTCGCCCAAAGGGCGCGCGTCGCTCATGCGCGAGTGGCTCAGATTACAGGCCGGAGCAGGGGTGGATACGGCTGCCCTGGAGGCGAGAGCGCCGAAACCGTTCCATCGTCTTGCAGCGCTGTTCCGCCGGAGACGTACCTCGCCGGGCGATTTCTCGCATCAGCTCTATGACAGCATGGCCAGTTGTCTTGCGTGCAAATCCTGCACCAGCCAGTGCCCGGTCAAGGTCGATGTGCCCGATTTTCGCTCGCGTTTCCTGAATCTGTATCATCAGCGCTACGCCAGACCGCTGCGCGATTATGTGGTGGGGATGATCGAATATACGCTGCCGTTCATGGCACGGTTCGCCCGTCTTTATAATGCGGCCATACGCTTTGCCCCGGTCGGCTTTCTGGGCAGACAGGTGCTCGGCCTTGTCGATATGCCTGCGCTTTCAACCGAGGGGCTGGCAGAAATCTGCCGTCGGTGGCGTGTCCAGCCTGCTACGCCGGAGCGTCTGGTTGCACTGACCGAAGCCGAGAAGGCTCGCTCTGTCATTCTCATGCCCGACCTGTTTACCCGGCATTTCGAGACAGCCCTCGTCGGGGCATTTATCGAACTCGCAGCACGTTGCGGATACACGGTTTATCTTGCTGAAAGCCTGGCCTGCGGTAAGCCCCTTCATGTTCATGGGTTTCTGGGCCTGTTTGCCAGACAGGCACGACGCAATGCGGCCTGGCTGCGCATGCTGGCTTCTTCGGGTGTGCCGATCGTCGGGCTCGATCCGGCCATGACGCTGGTCTACCGTCAGGAATATCGCAAGATCATGGGGCTTGAGGTCACGCCCAGCGTGTTATTGCCGCAGGAGTTCCTGCTGCGCGCCTTGCCGGAACTCAAGGGCGGGATCGGGAACGCGGCTGATCCCGTATCGGGGGCGGTATTCCCGGAGCGTTTACTCCCGGGGTATTTGTTCCTGGGGCATTGTACCGAGAAAACGGCTCTGACCGGATCGGGTGCGGATTGGCAGACCCTGTTTGCACGTGTCGGCCTTTCCCTTGAGCTGGAAAAAACCGGCTGCTGCGGCATGTCCGGGACGTTCGGTCATGAGGCGCGCAATGTCGACACGTCTCAGGTGATTTTCGAGCAATCCTGGGGGCCGCATCTGGACCGGCAGAAAAACAGGCGCGTTCTGGCCAGTGGTTATTCCTGTCGCAGTCAGGTCAAGCGCTTCCGCGGCGTGACACTCGATCATCCACTCATCGCTTTGCTGGAACGTCTGCGCCAGACGGGCACACAGCTGCAAGGCTGAAACACGCGACGGCTGGAAAGTCTGTCGCGCCTTGCCGAACACAGAGGATAATGCCTCTTCAGGGCCGGAAAGACAGTCAGCCACGATATCCGTCACCGATTGACAGGAGTGCTCCACATTCCTACCAGACAATGCAAATGAGAAACGTTCTCATTTGTAACGTAGCTGGTTTTATCGGTAGGTTTGATGTCTGTTTCACCGCGTCTCCTTTTCTGCCTGTCCGTGCTGGCCGTAAGCGCGTTGCCGCAACCGGGTGCAGCGCAGGAGAAAAATCCGGAGCGTGATGCGGGTAGGGCGGAGAGGGCGGTGCAGACGAACGCGCCTGCACGTCCCGGCGGCGTTGTGCACGAGACGATCCATGTAACCGCGGCACGGTCAGGTTTTTTGCCCGCAGCGGCGCTTAGCGCGACCAAGACGGCGACACCTCTCGATCTTACGCCGCAGAATATCACGGTCATTACACAGGAGCGTATGAGCGTGCTCAACGCACGCAGTATTTCAGAGGCAGTACGTTATTCGGCCGGTGTCTCCGATTACGGATCGAAGGACGATCCGCGCGGCTATTTCGGGACGATTCGTGGATTTACTCCCGATATCTATCTCGATGGCACGCGCGCGCCCGATGCCAGCACGTCGCAGAGTTTCAGCATCGAGCCCTGGGGGCTGGAGGAAATGGACGTTCTGCGAGGCGCATCCTCAGCCCTTTATGGCTCGGGGCAGCTGGGAGGCATTATCAATGCTGTCAGCAAGCGTCCTCATCCGGATCAGGTCGACGAGATCGATTTCCAGACCGGTTCGTACGGTCGTGTTCAGGGCGCAATCGATGTTGGCGGTGCGCTCAATGCCCGCAAGACCCTGCTCTGGCGTTTCAACGGGCTGATCCGAAAGTCGGATACCTATGCGCGCAATATCAAGAACAACGAAATCTACGTGGCGCCCTCGCTGAGCTGGCGGCCTGACGAAAAAACCACACTCACCCTGCTCACCAGTTTCGAGCAGCTCGATGCAGGGTCGACGGCACAGTTTCTGCCCGCTGTCGGTACCGTTCTGCCATCGCGCTGGGGCCGG
>CAJQZM010030267.1:22594-50202 GCA_907164665.1 Colias nastes | reverse complement strand
CATAGATTTCCGTAGTAGTCACCTCTTATCATAGAATTACCCATATATATGTATATATATAGGTAGATTAAATAATTTAATAATATTACGTGTTCGGATCTTCATAAACAACCATGAAAAGGCATTTCATTTTCCATAAGACAGTTTTCACAAGGCTATCTAAAAAATATAAGAACGTACCTAAACATACATTTAAACATCTATATTAGTAAATAAATACTGTTCAATTCAATTATATTATGTACCTACCTACCAAGTTATTGTAGAGGATGTACCTAATAATTTATTTTCAATGTCTAGACATGTTACAACCTGTATTTATAATATTTAAAAAATATAATATGGTACCTAGTACCTACCTACCTAAATAAATTAGACATCAGTTTCTATCGAGGTATTAAAAATAACAAATTTACGATATTTTAGAAACTCGGAGTACCAAACATCAACCTCTTAATAAAAACTCAAAAAAAGTAGCTTACTAGGTACATAAAATGTTACATAAAATATGAGTCACAAACAAAATAAAGCGACTATTTCACCGTATATTTTGATTCTAAGATAGACCATATGCGATGGGCCACGGTAGCTGCATGTAGGTAATGGTACATCCACACAGTGCACGAACGAACATTGGGTTAAATTCTTGCTCTGTGTACAAATCAATAATTGTTTGTTCTGGGTTCAGGAAATGGCTAGTTAGATTTCGAAACTTTCACTGTTCGAGAGAGCTAAGGTTGTAAGGTGTTTCAGACTACCTTTTTGTGATAAAAAATATTGTTGCTCGCGTTTGTAAATTACGGTAACGCGCAAAAACAAAAATCTCTACGAGGGCTTTTTTGAAGTTACTTAATTCTTAGGTAAATAGTAATCAATAATTATTATACTCGGTTCGTACTCGCAAGAATTCGAATTTATTATAAAGAACACTACCTATACAGTTGAACATTACTATTTAGCTCTGTGTGGACAAACCATATAAAATTTTGATTGCGGAAACCACTTTCCATAACAAGGCACGTACTAGCTAGCTATCGACGCCCATCTCCGCGTGACGACTGCTATATGACATTAACCCATTTATATAATACCACAATTTATCTGATGAAGCTCCCATACAATACTCGTAAACTTGACTATTTTGAAAGTTAGAAGAAAGTTTTTGGTGTTTTATATTCGTATTTCGTATGACAACCAATTTAGTGCTTTATAATATTATTTTTGTTTTTGTATTAATTTGTTAAATTTAATAAAACAATAGGTAATGATATGCTGAATGAAAACTTCATGTGGTCTTTGCATATATTATTTCAGTATTAACTTACAATGGATGTTTGAGGTTGTTCATATATTTTTATAGAGCCTGAAACTGCGGCCCTCATAGGTTTTGTTCAATATATTTAAAAACCTCTACACCGTGACATAAGACATAATAAACATCCACAGGCAATATAAAAACACATAACGGCAGTAAAAGGCAGTTCCATCAGCAATATCTTAAAATGTTTTTTATTATATTTTATCAGAAGAGCCCACAACAATGGTGTACCGTTTGCTCGTAAACTCGGCCTAAGTGTCGTTTATTTTTAGTTTTCCGTAAATTCTATTGAGCTTTGAGATTGAAATGAAAAGCAATAGTGGATATGCAAGTTTTTGTAAAATGCCTCCGGACAAAAACTACGCGTACGGCTCGCGCCTTTGAGTTTTTATCACAGGTTTTTATGTAATTTTTAATCTGTAGGTATCACAATGTTTAGAAACGATTTACCGCGAAGCTTCTTTGAATGATGTGTCATAGTCTCAAACAAGATTTAATTAAACTTCCTTATAATGAGCGAATTGGATGAAATATAATAAATACAAATACAGGATAAGATATTGTATCAAAAGTCAAAACAGTTGTTTAAAAACTAATAACAACCGACGATTTAAAAAGAGCATTGCTTTATTTAATCTAGGTACAAAGATAAACATTCAAGTAAAACGTAGACCAATTCGTTCACAAAGGTTCATATTATAATTTAACCGTTTTTTCAACACAAAAACAAGGTGGCCCGTATAATTATAATAATAGGTATCTATGTACAATAAACCCATCTATCATTCGCAAAACCCCCCGGAGTGCAAGAAATACAATTTATTAAAGTTATTTGCGATGTAATTATCACTTCTAATTGTAATTGATTACGCTTGATAACCTCAAGGGAAATCTATACAAAATCTGTACTTAGATAAACACCCGCTCTACAGATTCTAACGCCTAAAGCCTAATATAATTATGTACTTAGAGGTTATGCTGTTCGTTGTTATACTAACTAGGTACATGCTACAACTATCTTATCTTAATCTTAATCTCTAATATATATAAATCTCGTGTCACAATGTTTGTCCTCAATGGACTCCTAAACCACTTAACCGATTATAATAAAATTCGCACACCATGTGCAGTTCGATCCAACTTGAGAGATAGGATAGTTTAAACATGTAGGTACCACGGGCGAAGCCGGGGCGGACCGCTAGTAGCTTTATGTAGTTTTATCACCTTTATCTACCTATATGAAATGTATTGTCATTCAAATTAATCAATTTTCATTTGACTATTTTAATTTGCTTTTTCTTTCGGTACTAGAATTCGAAAATATTTTAAATAAAAAAAAATCTTATTTGTAGCGCACAAACAATGCAAACTTTGAATACCTAATTAAATAGATAGTTAAATAAGTAGGTGTAATTAAAACTCCCGAATGCATAAAACTTATCTTTCTTCTTTCCTCAATTTATAGACTTTAAACACAGATCACAGAAACTCTATGACTTTAATCTTAATTTATTCCATGCATTACACATAACAAAAAGTCAATAAAAGAGCTTATAAAAACTTAACGAGATGATAACAGCCGTCGCGGTAACATTTCAATCACGGCAATTACAAAACATCGCAAAGATAACGGCCAAAACAAAACTTACACTTTGAAACTGAAATCCAGAAATCACTAATCACGTTTAATTGTGTTCACATCACTTCAGTAACGAATCGAGTTTCACTTCGATATGCAAATCGCACAGAATGAAAACAGAAAATAGTTTTACTTTACGCGGCACAAACTCGGGTCGGGCATCGACGCGTCTACATTCCGCGGAGTCGCGTACTTAACTAAACACAGGGACGCCGAACAGGAACGAAGGGGCGGGGTGAGGAGAGGGAACTCCAACAGAGAAGATAACTTTTGATCTTTTTGGTGCTATAGAAGATTTTAATGACACACTCACATCTGGAGATTGGATAGAAAAAGTGCACTAAGTGTTAATGCATGTCAAGGGCTTAGTGGAAACGACGTGTTAGAAAAAGCGATACGGAGGTTGCGGGTGACATTTTTATAAATAGCCCAATATGAGGTTGGAAACAAAAAGTGCGATTGATTGGGAAGGTTTGAGGACACGAGTGATGTCAACGCGGAGATATTCGAGTTCCCTATAATAAAAAGTCAGTCAAGTCCTTAAAATCTATTTTAAGTTCGAACTAATGAACCGTTACAATTTGAAAATACTATTAATTACTTAGTAGGTAGGTACTGAAAGATTACAGTAATTAACTAATTAGGTACCTAATACCTAACAATTTTGAATAATTATTACTGAACTAGCTGTTCCCCGCGGTCTCACCCGCATTGCTCCGCTCCTGTTGGTCTTAGCGTGATGATATAGGCACAGATTAGAGAATAGTTACTTGATATAGGTAATATGTGTATAATATTATAGCCTAGCCTTCCTCGATAAATGGGCTATCTAACACCGAAAGAACTTTTCAAATCGGACCAGTAGTTCTTGAGATTAGCGCGTTCAAACAAACAAACAAACAAACTCTTCAGCTTTATAATATTAGTATAGATTTAGTCAGACTTACCTATTTGGTTTTAATTACGTACCTAGATTTGTTGAATCAAGTCCAAACAAGAGCTTACATGTCGCGCGCAACTTATTTCAACAAAACTACTTACAACAAAGTAATTGTACCTAAGGTACCTATGTAGTTTATAACATAACGATAATAACATGTTAATAAATGTAGGTTTATGTTTTAATAACGACTCTGTTTAACAATAACTTACGATAAATGTTTATTTATTACTTATCTCTTGGAATAATGCTATTAATAATTTCGGGTCAGTTATTACTTATTACTCTTTACAATTATTTATTTACGTACTTACCTAATTTATGGCTGTAAATAGAAATTCTGTATTTCATAAAAATAATAAGATTGAAATTTACACCACTAATTAACCAGTCGCTATCTATATAAATTTAAAGGAAAGACCAATAGATTATTACCTACTTTAAAACCTTTTACTAACTACTAGCGGTCCGCCCCGGCTTCGCCCGTGGTACATATTTCGCAATAAAAGGAAGCCTATGTTCTTTCTCAGGGTCTAAAGATTGTCTGTGCCAAATTTCATCAAAATCGGTTAACCCTTAAAGCTTTTCTGTCACTTTTTTAGTACATGTACTTATTGCCGTGTAAATCTTGAACGTTCCAAAAAATCTAGAAAATTGACTACGTTGGAGAAAGTACGATAACAATCCTTTATTTTTCTCCTACATGCCAATTATAAAGAACATTTGATTCGTGTGCTAGGTGACTGTTGAATTTAGGGATTCCCGGAATTAGTGATGGTTTGTGTTTCTAGTCAATAATAGCTTTAATGAAATAGTTTCCGTGTTTGATTTCTATTGATTTAACTTAAAGGTGAGATAAACTGTTGTTTTTGCTCTAAAGATTATGAAATATTCAAATAATTCTATGACAAAATATTCGAAATATAGCTGGTCCGTTTTTTGGGACAGTGCCGTAGATACAGGTAACTAAGAAACATTTGGCATGTCCCAAAAAACGGACGTTGCCATGATTCGTACTTTAACAAAATACCACTTTTATGGGATTTTCTTGCTTTAGTCTTTAATTATATGTAGAATTATTTTTAATTAAGTTCAAAATGACGAATATAATCTAAGATCAGTTAAATCTGTTGGGTCTACAATAGAACCGGGAGTTCCTCGACCTCCACATGCATTTCGTCTAAATGTCCTAATCATCGGCCAAATATCACTTCACATTTAGAAAAACCATTATTATTTGTATTAAATGAAACCAAAGATTGCTTGACACGAAATAATAAATGTTATTTAACATTCCACACAACTAAATAGTGTGATTGAGCTCGAGAGGGCTCAATTATCATTTGTTAGGTATTTAGTTAAAATTGAAGAATTTTTTGTTATAATAGATAGTGAAAATACTGTGATACAATAAAACAATAAAATGCTATTTGAAATTGTTTTCAATTGTGTTATATTAAGTGAATATTTTTTTTGTCATTCTTATTTTTTAAGCTGTATGACAGCGTTGTCCGTTTTTTGAGACAGCACTGAAGACGGGGTTCTGCGCAAAGGCCGTTTTAACGGAAATCCTGAAATACCTACTTACAGAAAATTTGTTTTATTTTTTTCTCTACTATAGTATTTTTTAATCAATAACTATCACTTAAACCAATTCAGGTCATATCTGGGTACATTATTTCAGGGCTTGCCGTGTTAAGGGTTAAGAGGTTTATGCGTGAAAACAATATGTACATACATACATAATTACATAATTACAAACTTTTGCTCTTTATAATATTAGTATAGATTAGTATAGATGTACTAAATTCGTCCTTCGCTCTCCTAAAAGTGATTACTATCCTTACACCCGCATAGAATCTGATAAATACAATGCACAGTCCATACATCTTAAAATCTTACACTAGAGTCGCGTTTCAAAACGCTACGCATTTTAATATTCTCAAAAGACGTTCCATCTCAGATATTGCGCAAGGCTTTTTTGTCCCCGCATATGTCAGGGGTACAAAGGGCCATAGCAGGTACAAAAGACCCCAGCTTCGAGTTACAACCCATGGATTGATATCCCAAAAAATTTACAACTGCATTGTCCTATTGTTGAAGGCTCCCGTACTTCATTCTCATCGATTATCAATATGATAGTAGAATTGTTTAGGAGGCGTACCGTTACTAGTAATAAGTAGCTACATTGTATGATGTATTTTCCCAAAGGTGTGCGATGTGGATTTAAATCTTATAATCCCGGATTCTGTTTCTTGTTGCATCTTTACGATTATTTGAGCCGTGACCACTGGGTTCGTTTGTGAAGTGCAGCGTTCCTATTTAGGGTCGAGTGCGGTTCTTAGTAAATACTTTTGCTTCTTATGTGTTACTATAAATTCTATACATATCCATAATCGCCTGCGAAAATCTACACTTACAAATGATTAATTATACTTATTTATGGAGCAATTTGCTATTAAATACAAATGATTTTAATAGAAGCATCTATGTTACTAGTGGTAGGAACTAATAATAATAGAAAAGATGAAATACTTTTTCGTCTTTTTATTGCTTTTTATTGAAAAAAAAACTTCTCGATTCTAAAATTACTTTACGAGAGATTAAGACTGCAAAATAAAAGCTTTTTACAAAATCAAGATCATCTACATTTTACAATACATATTTTTGGTGTATTTTTTAATGTTCATCTAGAACATTCTGTAGTACCTAAATAGAACTGAAAAGTAAAGATAAATAGTGGAAGCGGTAATGAGTGATCGTTGTGGTCCAACTAGCATTCCTCTGGAGTCTGGAGCTTAGTGTCATCTGTCAATGACAGTTTTTACATGTCTGGAAGCTGAAATATATATTTGCTATACATTTCTGAGTTTTACTCTATTCCGTGTTGAAAATGAACGGAATATTGATAATCTTTAGTAATCTTTTAATCTTTTTTGCGTATTATAAAAGTAAAAATTTGATTAATAGGTTTCTTCATACAAGCAAGTTTTGACTGATTAACCGTATTTAGTTTACCGTGTTTAACCGATTACCAAAAAGAGGAGGATGTTTTATGTTCTTCTGTATGTACTTACACAATTATCTACTTATTAATTCCCTATTTTAAGGTAACAACTCCTGTCCACGTACCACGACGTCTTAAAGGAATATTATTCCTATTTTGAAAAAAAAATGACAGCGCTATACATATCGTCTAGCGCCATCACTTTCGCACATTGGAAATAGTACTGCTACGAGTCATCATACTAACACTCAAGCGCTGATAAATAATCAAACAAGAGCATACAAATAGTAGATATACTATGAGAAATAGTAGATCATACAAATGGTAGATATAATAATATATGAGAAATGGTAGATCATTACCCGCCCTGCACCTTACCGTAATCTGTCATCACTAGGGGAGTATCTTAAAAGATAATACGTGTAAAGATGGCGTGTGTTGGAGTGCGGAAAAAGCATCTTTGGAACACCTGCTTGTGAGTTTTTGGGTTTTTAATTAGGTTGGTGGCGGAATGTTTACTATTTTAATAAAGTATAAAAGTATAATAATGTAGAAAGAATATGTGGCTGTGATTTCTTTATATATTTCGCGTAAACAACTTACCGAACTGATTTGTTGAAAATTAAGTATTAAATGATGGTACGGCTTTAATAGGTACGTCACTTTAAATCCTGTACAGGTATGAAACCACAGGCTATTGTCATTTTAATTTTCTAGGTAAAATAAATAATTATAGTAATAAAATGTGAAATGGAAATCATTTTGGAGAGTAACACAATCATGCAAAACTATCGAAAGCGCTATGAGCTATTATTAAATTTTGCTTGTAACAATTGTTGATTCGTTATTGCCCTCCCTTTGTTCATGCTAAAAATTATATTCCGAAAAACAATAAGAACTTCCCTTATCCGTCTGCAATAATTTAAATTTCTGTTTAACTACGAAACGTTTACCCTTTGGCGTATTTTATAACCCTCTTGAATGTTTTTACAAGCCATGTCTAACATATGCATGCAGCTTGCTTGATATTATCTCAAAGTTTATCACCTCGCTTTTTTATTATCATTTTCACACTGTTAAGTTTCAGTAATTGCAATTTCGATACAAAATAATAGAAGTAAGTACTGTTTTGACTATTTTAAATACTCATTAATCATATAATATTATTAAACATAATTAATATGTATTAACTTGACTACTATTCTGTGTTACAGACTGGTCTTAAAGTGAATTTTATATTATGACGTAAGAACAGTTGAGGAGCTTTAGATGAAAATTTGATGAAGAATCGATTAGTCCTTGGAGAATCGAAAGGTCCTTGATATGACTGATTAAAGTTTAGTTCTTACTATACCTTGTATTTCTACCCATGTACTCTACTATGATTTGAATATGTATGGAAGTATATTTTTTCACAGCATTACCAGTTTTTTTGAGCTTGAATTACGTTTTTTATCACTGTTATCTGTACAATTTAAAACTCTATCCCTATCTTTTGTTATAATACTAAATCAATAAAATATCCATATTGCAATTCGCTACTCTTAGAAACTACAACCATCGAAATATAACAATAAGTACGTGACATAATTTTCGATTAAAACAAATATTATCATGCCGAGAAATCGCGCAATATGCCTCCATCGATGTACGAGAGGCATAATCGACTTGTCATAATTTTAAATCAATTAAAATTCTTTTCGCTTGTAATTGAACATGATATCATCGGAAGGTATATTTTAATTCATTGATGGTATCTTCAAATTCAAATTCAAATTATTTATTTGTCAGAATTGTGGTAAATACAAGGTCACATGATTTAATTAATAAAAATAGTCCACACAATTCGCCAAACAATTGGCATACAAATTTTTCACGATTACATTACAGTTATCTTTAGTTATCTTTAGAGTTTTTACATGCAAAGAACTCATCTAAGTTATAAAAACAATGCGATTGCAGCCACTTTTTTAACTTAAGTTTAAACAATTGCATGGGCAATTCCTTAAATGCCATTGGGATTCTATTATATATCTTCGCACTCACAACATGACTGTTTTTGCTACATAAAGCAGTGCGACAAATTGGAAGTTGCAATCTGTGAGGATCCCTGGTTGGGTACTGACTATTTTGACAACTTTTAATGTACATATAGGGATGCTGTTTCACAAATATTCCAACCTCCAAGATGTATAAGGAAGTAAGTGTTAAAAGTCCGAGTCGTTTAAATAAGTCTCGACAACTTTCTAAGGGCCCTACTCCACATATTGCTCTGATACACCTTTTCTGAGCTATAAAAACTTTTTTTACGTTTGTAGAGTTGCCCCATAAAATAAGACCATACCGAAGCAACGATGAAACATAACCATGATATGCAATGATTGCCGCTCTCTCATCAATAATCTGTTTAATTCTTCTGAGGGCAAATACAAACTTATTGACACGGGTACAAACAGAATCCGTGTGAGCCTTCCAATTCAAGTGATTGTCTAAACTCTAATGTGATACCTAAAAATACCGTTTCAGTAACTTCGTCAATACGTTGTCCATTATAAATTATGTCAAGGCTATGTCTAATGTTATGATAATTACAGAATTGCATTAGTTTTGTCTTTGTAATGTTAGGAGTTAAATTATTATATTTTAGCCATTCTGTTACATTTTTAATAGTCAAATAAATGTCTTCTTTGTAGGTGGTCAATTTGTTACGAGGTATGGTGATGGATACATCATCCGCGAACAGAGTACATTTATGTTCTGTAACGTTAGGAAGATCATTTATGTACAATAAGAATAGGAGAGGCCCGAGGATACTACCTTGTGGCACTCCGTATTTATTATGTACGTATTGTGATCTTACCGACTTTTTTAACGAATTGTTGTCTATATACGATATCTCTACACATTGCATACGGTTAGTCAAGTATGAGGTCAGCCACTTGTGCGCTGGACCTCTTATTCCGTACAGAAAACATTTGCTGAGTAGATATTCATGGTCCACACAGTCAAATGCACAGCTCATATCAAAGAAAACTACTGATACCTCATTACGCCTATCAATGTTGTCAATTATATTTTTAGTCAATGTGTGAGTTGCCAGTGTTGTCGATTTACCTTGTTGAAATCCATTCTGTTCTTGTTTAATGATATTAAATTTACTTATAAAACGATTTAACCTGCTATACATAATTTTTTCATAAATCTTTGCTATTATTGGTATAAGGGTAATTGGTCTATAATTGACTAATTCCTGACGTTTGCCTTTTTTATGTATAGGTCTAATGACTGAATATTTGAGTCTATCAGGGAATATACCTTGTGTAAGAGATAGATTAAGCAGATGGACTAATACAGGACATATTACTTTAATACACATTTTAATAGTACATCTTATCGATTTATTGCGTGAAGAAATATTTTTTAAGTTATATATCAGTTTGTTTGGTGTGATGTAGGTATATGGGCTCTCGATTGAAGTTTTTAGTGGGAATAATTATGTTTGGAAATTAATTAGATAAAATTTTTTATTTATTTACTGTTGATGCTATTTAAAGATTTCTAATATATTATATGGGATTTTGAATGAAAGAAGTTTTTAGTAGTGGGATTAATTATGTTTGGAAATTAATTGGAATTTATTTAAGTATTGGTGTTCCTGGGCACACTGATAATGACTGTTTCGTTGTAAGGCTGGGTTCGATTCCCGATGGAAAAAATAAATTTCTTAGTCCGGCAGTACACAGAAGGCTGACCTACATGTCTGTAAAGATTGATCAGTGGAACAGATGTCATATGCATCTGCCCCCACGGGGACATGGGACTTCACTTTTACAGTTAGTAGGTAATAATTGAGGAGAGCATTAATTTTTTAATTTAAATGTACAGTATTAAAATAGGTGTCTAAACGTAGGTTTATGTTTGACTAACGGTTGCCTAGTTTCTTAAAATTTTCGCTTTGTCTTTGTAGTTATATTGGTACTAAATAATCGTCGTAATTATAGGGAGCATTTATCTATGAGTCTATAGAAGAATTATTAATTATTATAATTAAGCTAATGTGGTTTTATTTCTTGCTAAGTCTACCTACGTAAGGATGTGGGTGACATTAATAAATGGTAAATGTACAAAATTAACGTTTAGGACTAGGTACTACTTATAGTTATACTAGTGGTCCGCCCCGGCTTCGCCCGTGGTACATATTTTGCAATAAAAGGTAGCCTATGTCCTTTCTCGGGTATCAAAATATCTCCATACCAAATTTCATGCAAATTGGTTCAGTAGTTTAGGCGTGATTGAGTAACAGACAGACAGACAGAGTTACTTTCGCATTTATAATATTAATATGGATTTTATTAGTTATATTGAATACTTAATAACATTTTATACGTTAACATTCCATATTGAAATTTTATTTCAATTTGACGTAGCTGCGTATACCAATTACTGACTGACAATATAATGGCTCTGTTTTTAATTAAGGCTGTCAAGGTAAAAATTGAATATTACATACCTATATTATGTATTTTCATAAAAACTGAAATATGAAGGAAAATGTATTTTTTATTACATTTTTTAAACCGTTAAAATTGAATAAATATATTTTTAATATACGCTCTCTCATATAAAGTTATAATTTTGGTCGCACGATTTGATTTATACATACGAAACTGCAGAGCGCAGCTAGTCATTGAATAAACATACACCTCGATATAAACCAAAACTAGAATTTAAACTTTAACAAAAACAATACCAAAATTTAAAATTTCAACGGCAACCCACGCCAAATTTGGAACAAGGCGGATTCTAATTTAACCCTCTAATAAGAGCGTGTATGTGTGAGCCCTTTTTTGTCTCTGTGACCGAGCCGAACAGGTACAAACGTCCCTTCGAATGATAAAAATGTACCCTCCCACATAAATATTCATTCGTTCCAAGGAAGGGTACTAAGTGCTGGAAATATTGCTTTGTCAAAGAGTAATCATAATTTTTTATAACCCTAAACGCGCGTACATTAGACGTCTTGGTGATGGTGTTACGCTGAGTTGAATATTTAGTGTAATTATTACTGGGAGACTATGTCGTGAAGGCGTAGATTTTAAGTTGAAGATTAATGTTTTTAATGAAATGAAAATTTTACTATTAGATAGATAATAAGATCTATAATATAGTAAAATTTATATATACCTAATTACCTACTAATTTGTTTTTTTAACATTTCGTTATTCAAATAAATGAAAAATTAATGATCTTGAAATGTAAATAAATACGTTACCGTTATAAAATATAATATAATCAGCACTCACACTGACAATAGGAATTCCACTTAGATCAACTTATAGTTTGTCTGAAATCTCCTAAGAGCTAACTATGCAAACAGAACAATCTCTAGAGGTATATTATAGTAATTCGATAGGATCTGTCCCTTTGAAACAATCGGAGAAATTTAATTATAGCTTCATATTGACGTAAATATCATCTTATTGGAAATCATAATTATACTCTACGTATACATCTTATAAAACTAAAGCAAAAGAATATAGAAGTTAACGCTCAAGAAGGGGCTTTCGAAATGCGCCCAACGCATATTTCGACTTGCACACGAGCTACCCAAAACCGAAATAGTCCCTAATGTGTATTCAAACAATTCCTACAACGTGGTCGAAGCACAAAAAATATACAAGTTTTTTTCATATTCCAACTTTACGTGGGTTGCCCGATGCGGTGCCTTTTTTATTTTTAGGGACATTGATTGATTGAACCTTATGGCACGTCTATGAGAAACCGAGGGTATTGTTTTTTAGTGCATTTTTATCCGATATTGGATCTGTCTAAATTTATTGTGTCTTCATTTAGTTAATTAGGGTACAATGAATACAAATTTTAAGTTTAAGCCGTGTCATCTTTCATTTAGGGGTTAATTTTTAAAGATTTTACCTCAATGTTGTTGATTTAATAATGTTTTTAAATTAAAATTGTTTTGTTTTCATCGTTCAATGTTTTAAAAATTTAAATTAAGTTTAAATAATGAACTTCAAGCAAGTATTCATCAATATTTTGGCAATGTACCTACAGTGCAACATTTAGCGTAGGTATCTGGATAATAGTAACCTTATTATATTTAAGTAACCTATCACTAAGTAAAACATATAATATTATGAACTTTAACTAGACCCTTGTTAAGATTTTGCATCACGAATATTAGTAAATCGCTTCTATGGATTTGTGAAAAAAATAATATTATTCATCTAATTCCCTTGTTTATTTTAAAACACAGACAACAGCAACATCAAAATGATTATAACTCGACAGCCAAAAACTCACTAAGGAGTTTAACATTTTCGTAACCCATTTATCCTGTTTAATAAATCATAATCCCATTCCGCGGGATCTTTGACGCTTTATTTGACGTCTAAATGTCTTTCAAAAACAACTCTGTTTATATATTTTTGTACTCATTTAATGCGGAAACCTTTGAGTTTTGACGCGAGAATGCTACGTTTATCATTTCTGTTTACGACAGTTTTTTGAAGTGATTAATTGTTTATGAAATCCGTTGTCGCGATTAAATAAAGGATTGTGTTAACACGGTTGTGATTATTTTAGATTATTAGTACATATTGTATATGTAGTAGGATCTTGGGCGTAATATTTTAAATTATAATATCTATTAGTTGAACAATAAACCTTGTGAAAATTTCATTTATATCACAAAAATCGACGACAATCTTAATATCATCAAATTTTTATTTTTTGGAATAAAACACTAAATTCAGCAATTCAGATAATGTCTTTATAGTTTATACCTACAAGATTTCGATAAATATTGTGAAATTTATGAATCAAGATTTTAGCTCGCACAACCTTTCGCATTTCTATTTTTATAGCAGAAAGTGTGGTCATAACTAGAATTTGCTCTTGTTTTTCATATTTTAGCCTGTACCCTAGTAATACAATGAGAATTTCATATTTCGTCTGACGGTAAGACGCTCAAGCAACTGTGATGAGCGCCGAATGAAATTCTTTTACATCTTTTACAAAGCGTAACAAGACAGGATGAAAAATTATTAAATTTTGACGCCAATCTCGTCTCATACCCTGGTAACATAAAGCCTAATATCGCATACCAGTTTTACATTGAAAAACTCAAGGAAATTTTGATTTTACGACGCAAAATTAATACACGCTAAATTATTCCCTGTTGCTTTTGAGATAAAATTGTTTTTACCGTGCCAGGTTTGTGGATTAAATAATTATTATAGGTGGGTGTATATTGTGTGTAACATGTAATTAAGAGATGATTACTTCGCATACTTTAACGCGTATTATTAAAGTATTGTATTAAACATTGATTAAAAACACTTTGTACGGGAAATGAGATTTTTGTTAACGAATTTTAACGCAATGATTTAATTACAGTAAGCTTATTATTAAAATATTGAAATACATTTTGGATACTGTTTCAAGAATAATGTTGTGATTAAACTGCTGTATTATCACACCACACACACGGCGGAATAAACTTACGTACCTATAGGAATTTCAAGTCAGAAATGTGTAAAAAGAAATGCACAACAACTTGTAATTTGTATTGCAAAAATAAAACTTGATGGTGATGAAATATATGGAAAGGAGGAAGGGAAGTATTATTAGTATTACTTATTACTTTTATGAATAATTTAAAATATCAAATTTAGGTATATTAATAATGTTAAAAAAAAGATTAGGTTTCAGGAAGCAATTTCTTGGATGCCATTGCATAGATTTGCCTAAAAATATCTCCAATGAAACGTTCAATCACTTAAACAATAGCACTATAGGTATGTGCCACCAAAACCAACGTAGGTATATTTCAATTGCTCTACAAAATAATGTATTCTTGTAATTGTATCAAAGTGGCAAATGTCACTCGTCACCGCGAGCGGACACGACACGATATAGCTAAAGATCACACTGGATTACTGGGACAATGGGCTTGTTAGGAACGGCTTCCACTGGCAAGCTGTATCAAAGCTAAATTATGTAAAAACAACATTTCCTATAAGAAACATTTAAATTCACACTTAAAGCTCCACAGAGTTTTGGAGAAGCGCAATTGGAGGGTAAGAAAGAAATGGATAGAAGTGTTCAAACAAGCAAAAGTTTTAACTGTTCCATGTACTTGACTACAATGCTTTTCTGGAATTCTTCGAATAGTTAAATTTACTGCATTACCTGCTCCAGTATAAATGACCTATACTCTATAAACGGTTATAAAACCGTCCTTAATAAATTATACAGTTATTACCATTTTACGTTTCATCAGTCAAGTCTTCATATCAACAAACAACAAGCATCTCTTCCAATCACCATTGAATAATCCCTAAACCAGTATATCCCCTACTGGAAAGGTAGTTGAATGCAGTGTGGAAGCCAGTGGGAGTGTGCGAAATTATGAGCCTCAGGCACTTAACAAATAGCGTCGTGAGTACGCCACACCGGTAGCACACGACGCCGCGGGCCTAACTATTATAGACTGGGCTTGATTTCAAAATGCTCCGTCTTTGGTTGGGAACTAGATCTTGCTTGAGTGATGGGGGCTATGATTTTTGCTTGAGTAGTGCAGTTATTAGGCAACTGTTAATGTGTTTTGACTACTGGTCATCATTGCTATAAGACGTAAGGTGTACTTTTTAATAGATAGTAATTGGTATGTGAGCGACTTCTATTTTTGTTCGATTTCTGGTGAAGAATAGAAAGGCGTATCTAATTTATGAGATTCTTAACATTGTTGAATTAAATATTTTTCTCAAATACATGTATTTTATTTTAAGTTAATTTATTTTAACCGAAATTCTCCAATCCACGACCAAATACCAAACATAGGTCACGTTCCCCAATACCATACCTGAAGGTACACTAAATTTATAAAATTAAACGTTATTTAGACTGCGGCCGGAAATTCCTTTATCCCAGCAACGTTGGCCTCATTGCGCTTTTGAATTTAAACTTAAAATATTTTTAATTCCATTACAATCCAACAATTCACTGCGGTCAAACTAAAATGCTCTAGAAAAGCCCGATCCAGTTTCCTGAAGTGGGTTATTGTAAGATCAATTTGCTATCTTCGGTACTGGAAATCAATTTGATAGAATTGAGATAAAATTGTAATTATTCTTAGTCCATTTTGTTTGTCTTGGTGCTTTCTTGTTGATGTATTGAGTGTTATTTTTTGTTCAAGTTCTGAAACTTATAAATAATCTCTTATTCATCAAATAATAAGAACAAAAATTGAAATGTAAAGGAAAAATTACCAACTAAAATACATAAAGTATAATAATAAGTAGTACCTACCTAACTATCCTTGTTAACAAACAGAGCTTAGCATAATTTTCAATACTATAATACCAGGTGACGAGAAATCTTTATAGTACAGCTTTTTTTTTTACGAGGTTTGTGATTTGTATTGAAAATCAATTGAAAGTCAAATAAAATAAGAATTTTAATAGACATCAATAAGATCAACTTATAATACCTATATTTGACAAACACCACAAAAACATGGTAAGTATCTACATAAAGAGATATAAAAACCAAACAAAAATATAACATTTCCATTATGCATGAAAAACTCACCAACAAATAAGCCAATTTCGTATTTAACATACTTTCCATCAAAGCTCATGCTATTTCCAAACGCTCTAATACCAAAAAGCGAATTGAAAGAAGATTAGAAAAATCAGTGAAAGCAATTTTTTATTGGAAATATCTTAAAGAATGTTCAATATATTTGAACGTGGAGTAACGAGAAAGCCGTTACGAAAGATTACACACCAACAAAGGGAAGCAGCAAAAACCTGCGCCCATTGGATTCAGACAGAATAGCAGCAAAAAGTCACGTAGAATATTAGATATTTAAAATCGGAAAGGGCCACCTTTCGCGTTTTTGTACTAAATATCTTAATTTGCAAGAACAGGGAATTTATCAATTTCGATTGTAGTGAAATTCTGCTTATCTCAGTAAGCCACATTTACTCTGTGTCTAAGAAAGGTTTAAAAAATGACATTGAGTTTCCAGAAGAATAAATTCAGACTCATAGTTCGATAAATACGGTTTCATAGGAACATAGCAATTTTATAGGTGTTTATAAAACTTATAGATATTTATGTGGTGTTTTTTTAAGTATGTTAATACGGATTCAACGACCGGAAATATAGGTAAGTAAAACTAAAAAAAAAAAACAAATTAGAATATACAATTTCGCTGGGTACAAAACTAACTGATAAATAACACCATCTAAGTACGAGTTGTAATATTATCTTCATAAAGAACATAGTCTAATAATTAATATGCTAGAGTAAACCATTTCTATTGCGCTACCCATTAGCCGAGTCTAAAATTTCATATTCATCGATGCAAATGTAGCGAATACATTTTGCGTCGACGTTGATTATAAGATGTGGATAAAATTATATTGCTGAAGATCCCTGGGGGCAGACGCTAAATTAATCAGTACCCAGTATGGCGCAGTTTTGTTGTGAACTGGTCTTTTTCTATACTGGGTAAGACGGTAATTATGTGTAAGTATGTGTGTATGTATTGTTTGTAAGTTCTATGCATTTTGTTCTATGCATAAAATTAACAATTTTTATGTACAGAATTTCTACAGGTTAAATGTGTATCAGAACCTATGTATGATGCTTAGGTATGATGTTTTGAAAAACAATTCAAATTGCGTTGCGTTGGCAATAAATAAAACATACCAATTGTCAAAATTGTGTGGTTTTTGGAAATTTTGAAAATCAAAATCGTGAGAGAAGATTATTTTATATAGATTTTATTACATTCCAAAAAATACCTTACGGTTCAACTTTCTAGTGTGGTAAATTTTATTCCAATCTTGAATGAAACTTCATTTAAACTTCCTTTTTTAACTTGCGAAAAAGCTTCATTAATAAAAGCATCAATTTATCCATCAGTAATGTTTCTTCGTACAATACAAGCATGGAATCAATTGTCACGAACCAACACCGCTAAGTATTTGCGATTCTAAGATGCGTTTCAAATGACCAGCTAGGCTTTGTATAGATTTAGAATACCTACCGATATTCCATGACTGTCTTAAATATTTCGAACTGTCTAGACAGTTTCAATAGATAAAACTTTCAATGGGTATAATAATGTTTTTAAAGACCATAGTACTTGTGATAACACATTCACTTAGAAACTAGAGTAGTAGTAGTATCACTTAAATATTCACTTAGAAGGCGCTTAATTAATCAAAGTAACCAGGTGCTAATTGATAATTGTGTAATTCCAATAATTTTTAAACACAATAGACGCCCAGTAAAATAAAAATACATCTTTTCATCTCAAAACCCTACTCTCAAATATGTGTGTCCTGATTTTTTCCACAGCGTGAATTATTTTTATTTTTTTGTTACTAGAATATTAAAACTATAAGTAACCCTTTAACTTATTAGTTAAAGGGTTAGTTAGTTAGTTATTACTAGTACTACTAATATTAATAACATGACTCCAATGTATAATTCAAATTCATTGTAACAAAGTCACTGCAATAACCGACAAAATTTATCACCTATCAAAACAATTACGCAAACAAATTGATTACACTAAAATAGCGAAACAATAAATAATAAATTATACGTCACTGATAACAGCTCTAGGAAAGCCACAAAGTGCCGACATGACGTTACGTTCACTATCTTTGAACCTGGTGACCTGAAGAATTTCTATTATAACGATTTTTAGTGTCGGCAGTAACTATTTAGTAATATGTATTATCGCAATGTTTTGCTGTCGTTCGAAACGTCGAGTTGTACAATATTATATTATCGTATAATTTGCCTTTTAAACTATTAAAATTCTCATCATAGTA
The DNA here is from genome assembly GCA_907164665.1 of Colias nastes. Lineage (NCBI taxonomy): Eukaryota > Metazoa > Arthropoda > Insecta > Lepidoptera > Pieridae > Colias > Colias nastes. The sequence continues at coordinate 31,422 of CAJQZM010030267.1, read as the reverse complement.
TGTAGTTTGATATTATTATTTTTAACACACACTGGTTGCTCGCAAGAGATGGCTGTTAAAAAATAAAGCTCATAAATATTTTACCTTACTTGCCTGTAAGAGATCTCTGCTAAAAAATTAAGCTCATATTCGAGAGAAATATTTAGCTACTTACACAAAGGTATAAAGTAACAACAAGAAAACACTAACATTTTAAAACTATATATCGAAGTTAAAATTGGCTGATAGACTGCGATTTTTATAAATATCTTGAAAGGCCACGGATGCTAATATGTTAGCATATTTCCTTTACTTCTTAAAAATATAAAATTTAAATTTGATAATGATTTTAAATTAATATTAATTTAGTGTGTTTTCAATGTCAAAGATATAATAATCTTGATGTTAATTTTCTATCTAGTGATAGGATCGTATAGTTTCGTGTAAAATCGTAACAAATAAAAAGTATCACTACATAGTATAAAACAAAGTCGCTTTTTCTGTCCCTATGTCCCTTTGTATGCTTAAATATTTAAAGCTACGCAACGGATTTTGATGCGGTTTTTTTTAATAGATAGAGTGATTCAAGAGGAAGGTTTTAGTATATAATTTATTATAGGTTTTAGACAAAGCGGGCGAAGCCGCGGGCGGTAAGCTAGTTTCCTATAAGTTTAGATGATATTAGACTCTTACAACTTTCAAGGACTCACACACGAGTCCTTAACGCCACCTCGCTATACCATACGTGACGATCTTATCAATGTAGTGTCACGACGGATGGATGCACAACGCCTGCATAGCAATGGAACTGATCTTGAGATAACGATATCGATGAATGTTTATTCTCAATGAGTATTGATATTGTCTCGTCAACGAGTAGTTTTCTGAGCATTAGGATATACTGAGTATTGAAAAGAAGTTCCATTGGAATTTGATGTTTAAACAAGCCTATCATTATAGTATCCTAAACACTTGCAGACACAAAAACTATAAAAAAAAGCTCGGATGTGACATGAAATAAAGATAAACAATTTGTTCCTATCTGGAACTTATTTTATTAGTCGTATGTTATTATTATAACAATTCAGAAGCATTATTTTTATTAACAGTGTATTACTTCTTAACTATTTATTAACCCAAAAAAGATCTATTGCGAGCTTTATTTTGTCAGTCTGTATGTAATATACCTATGTCAGAAGTTTGCTAAACTTTAAATTAATTTACAAGACACAACTTGTTGAACAAACATTAAAAATCTTAAATGAAAACTTTTACGAACCTCGAAAATAATCTTTAAAATGATGGAAATGGTAAAAAAAAATTCAGTAAGCCGAGGGTAGCGGTCAAAAGCAATCAGGGGGTGCAATTTGTATGGTTTAATTAGCTGAGAATATCTGGGCCAATCAACGGGGGCTTTAATTATGCCCCAAATCTCGCGGTTGAGACTGACATAAATTTTAAACGTGACTCTGTTTAATTTGGTGTTTACTCTTTATTAAGGAAATAAACTCTACAATTACAATGTGGTTTGGGTTGTAGTGTGTTCTGCGTATTTTCTAGTATAGTATAATATTAGTTAAAAAATAGTTTTGTTACTATGTTTTAAATAATAATTTTACACATTAGCATTACAATAAAACCGCCTCCTTGGTGCAGTGGTTGACGCGTGAGCGTAACACCGAGGGGTCCTGGGTTCGATTCCCGGTGGAGACGAAGAAAAAAAAATGTCTCGGTCTGGCAGGACACAGAAGGCTGATCACCTACTTGTCCCTAAAGAAAAATCGATCAGTGAAACAGATGTATAATGCATCTGCCCCTTACCCCACTAGGGGACACGGGACTTCACAACAATTACAAGAAAAAACAATGTATATTTTACAAAGAAATGGTATACTTTCACTCCCTTTTTATCACGTATAATTTTAGCTCAAGGCGTAATCTATCCACATACAAAATTTCAAATCAATACACTAGTTCTTACAAAATGAGCATCAAATGTAGAGATAAACTACGATAACATGGCGCGCCCCTCCAAATTACTGTTTCAATGTGTGTAGTGAAATACAAATATTTAAATATTATATTATTATTATTTATAATAATATAATAATTAAATTATTAATTTTTATTATTATATTATATTATTATATTATTTATTATGAATTTCACAAATACTTTCAAACGTTTTGAATTTTGGAGGGGCGCGCCATGTTATCGTAGTTTATCTCTACATCACTAACTTTCAGATTTATACCCGAATTAGTAGATATGTTACCGGAAATGTATGTAATCCGTCATTGTATACAATTCCTAGGAAATGTATGTAATTCCTAAAATCACACGGAAATGTGTGAAATTAATTATTTTATACACATTTCCTAGGAAATCTATACATTTCCTAAATAGCTATCGGAAATGTAAAACATTTAAGATATTGATATGTCGCAGGCAAATTGTATATAATCTGGCCGCTTACAAACGGTCGGCATTTTGTAGTAACTATGCCGATAATTCGTAATCAGAAATTTTTGGTTTGGATAAGGGGGTGGGTTAGGTTAGGTTCGTGTTTTTTAAAACTACACAGAAATAGGAGCCCCACGAAGTGGGGCTCCGTCGGCTCGCGACCGTCTTTTTGTAGAATTTTGGAAAAAGACGAATTTTCCGCATATTAAAACAGCTAGCCGTAATGTAATACGGCGGATTATACAATCCGACTGCGCCAAATATACGCGGGGACAGCGGGACGAGGGGACTGATTACTTGCCAAATGAAAATTTGATTTTATAAGAATAAATATAAGTTGATTTTGTGATATTTACGTTAAAAGTTAGATAGTTGATTTTTAAAATATTAATTAGTAAGATAATAATAGGAACATAATTTTACGGTATGACTGTTACCCGATTGTATCAATAAGAGCTATAATAAAAAAAAATAACAACGTGTTTTATTACAGAAAGTATTTACTTTACACATTTCCTAATACGATATTGGAATTGTATACAATTCCTAGGAAGATTATACATTTCCTAGAATATGCATGCATTAAATAGTTTTTTAAACAATATTTTATACATTTCCTAAATGGTATCGGAATTGTACACATTTCCTAGGAATTGTATACAATTCCTTGATTTCATACATTTCCGGTAACAGATACATAACCATGTTAACAGCAAAGCAAGTCGTGTATCTATCCCATAGAACGGTGAACTTTTCTAATCAATAAGCAGACAATAATGTTATAGCCATCTGAGCTCTGTTATGGGCCATTTTACCAAACTTTCTACGTTACTATATCTTTTGTTGTGAGCGAAAAACTGTACCTTGTAATGCAGTGAATATGAATATAATGTAAAAACAAAAGATTTTAATATTAACTTTTATTAAATCTATAATTAAATGAACTACCTTTTTGACTCATTCACTTATCATTATTCACTCATTCGCTTTCGCTTCGCTTCGCTGGAACTTCGATGTCTTATCAGCTATTATATTGCCTATAAGGTTTAATACCTTAGGTTGTGATCGATGATATAGAACACCCAAAATTATATCTATAATCTATATCTCTTCAATTTTGTTGATTATACCTACAATATAAACTGATTTTACAAATCTACAACTAATTTTAATTTTAGCTTTATTACCTATGCAAATAACACGTAGGTAATTAACAAAAACAGACGCTACTCTTTATGAAAGTTATCTAAATATGAAAAAAACGTGGCTGCCTGTAAGAATATTTATTTATACTAGCTGCGCTCCGCGGTTTCACCCGCGTGGCTTCGTTCCTGTCGGTCTTAGCGTGATGATAAGCCTTCCTCGGTGAATGGGCTATCTAACACCGAGAGAATTTTTCAAATCGGACCAGTAGTTCCTGAGATTAGCGCGTTCAAACAAACAAACAAACTCTTCAGCTTTATAATATTAGTATAGATAGATGGCTCTGTCTTACATCTTCAACATAAAATATAACCTAAACTCGGCTTCATAATTTCCTTATCCAGTCATCTATTGGGCGCCGTTTTTGTACCCTTATCTCGAGACTCATCATGTTTATAAGAATATGTTTATAACTTTTTGTGGTGTATTGTTAATTACAGTTTATCGATAGCTATCGAATTGGCAATTTGTTTTAGTTTTTGTGTATCATGATTGTTATTAGGATATTGGCTTGGACAAATGGTTATTAATTTTGTTTTATCAAGTATGTCGACAGAAAATGGCTTTAAGGTTGGGGATTCTTTATTTTTTAGTTTGTTTTTAAGCTTGATATAACAAGTTGCGGTATGGTGGGAAGCAATTGATTTTAGGTTTAAATTAAAGTGAAATGTATTGAAAGTGAAAAGGTGCTTTTGTTTCATACAAGACGATGTCTTGCTGACATATTGGATGACAAAGGGAGGTATTTGTAACGAATTTATTTTAAAACGTTGTTATATTCCATCCAAATATAAAACAATATATTTTTAACCATTTTATTAATACAAGGTAAGTTTAAGTATTTTTATTTAATTGTTTGTGTTTCATATCAACGGACAAATATTATCAAAATAAACGGAAACAACGGAACAAAGACTATTTTTGAAAAAGGAATCTAACCCGGAAGTCTCAACTCTCAAACCGGAAGCGAATCCGACACACCAGTTAGAAATTCCAATATCTACAAGATGGAGGACATCCGATAGTGTGTAATTAAGATTTTCACTTGGGAACTTCAAGTTTATTTATACACTTGCTTAATTAAAGCGATACTTAGACATAACATTCTTATTATTTTATGCTTTAAGGAAAAGTAAATCTGTCACACGTCGAACGTTGAACATTTATTTTGACATATAGGTATGTACTTAAATAGAAGAACAATCGACGAACATGATGATATTAATTGAACATATAATCTATACTTATATTATAAAGCTGAAGAGTTTGTTTGTTTGTTTGAACGCGCTTATCTCAAGAACTACTGGCCCGATTTGAAAAATTCTTTCGGTGTTGGATAGCCCATTTATCGAGGAAGGCTATAGGCTATATATCATCACGCTAAGACCAACAGAAGCGGAGCCACGCGGGTGAAACCGCGGAGCGCAGCTAGTTATGAATATGAAGATAGATTGTAGTGGACAGGAGAAAATCTATTCATACATTTTGGTGATAAGTAAGGTTACAGTTAGGAAATCTTCACTTTCTAAAAAAAACTAAGTACTGAAAATTAACTTACAATGAAATTCATTTAAGATGAAGAAGATTAATATTATGTATGTTAATATTTATCAGAGGCAGTGGATATACTTAATCTATACTTAGCTATATACATACCGTTTACAAACTGTCCATCTTAATCCGGGTTTATAATCCTATCCAACTATCTTAGGTGTACATATTCAAATATGTGTAATATGTTTCATCTACATTATCTGTTCCAGAGTTCCAGAGTTATATATATTGCCTATAGCACATTATTTATTTAGCTTAACAATACTTTATATGAAATTTAAGAATTAATTTATGTACAGAGGAAATAATTAATGTTTATTAAAGGTGAAATTGTAACAAAAACATTATGAGTAATGGAAATAAATGATTTATGATCACGAGTGCAGGTAAAATCATGCGCTTGCAACGGATACGCGTCAATAGGATATCCTACACTTCCGTAGATTGTGCTAAATGCAATATCTATTCCTTAGATTAATTTCATTGCATGTACCTTATTGGAACATTGATACTGCTCAGGTACAGCTACGTTATTATGTGTGATTGACAGTAAGAGTAAGTAAGTAAGTAAAGGATATAAGGTTTCAGTGGGAAAGTGCTATAAGAAAATACAACAAGTTTCTGTTTCAACAAAAGATCCGCAGTTGAAGCCCAGAAGCCCAATTTCTATCACAATAAATCCAGTAATAGAAAAGATTAGCTGCAACAAATTCAAAGACTTTTGAGAGGACAGATGAACACCAATTTTAAGCAGATACAGATGAAAGGAAGCAGCAGATATTTGTATATTAGTGAAAGCAATTAGAAATGTTAGGAGTTTCTATTCCACAGTGAAATGATTAAAAAGGAAATGTTTCTCCAGTCTTAACTGAACGAAATACAAATTAAAAAGTTCAACTTAACATTAATTATTATAATAAATAAGCGAACAGTGTAAAGCCCTCGAAACAGTTAACATGTAACCCTTGTATCAATAGATCAACGTCCATTGTCTAACTTTCTCCCAGCATTAATCACTATTGAAGACCAGTTATTGTTTAGTTCTATTTGATTGTGAATAAACACTTCATTGAATAATGTTCACGCTGTTTAATCTGTGGTTTGAAGTGAATCTATAACGTATAAAGGTTTCACACCAAATATTTTACACAAGATTGTCTTATTCTTACAATGTTCACATTGCGTATGCATTGCTATGCAGAGAGTGGTTTTTAGCACCTAAATAACATAATAAATCTGTGCTCATAACTATAGGCTCTACAATCTTCATATAGATATTCAGAGAATAAAATTTTGGATCATTCTTGGTATTGCCAAAATCACGTTAATTAAAAAAAATATACAAACAATACAAGTAATACAACACACAACATTGTCCCCATAGTTACAATATTATCTAAGTTTATAGCATTTTTTTAAATTTAATTTTAGGTATTATTAGAAATTCCTTTAGCTATTTGTGAATGCTAATATGATTTTTTTTACAAAAGATTGTCCCTTTAGTTTCTATCTAGATTTTATTACTATGATGTGTAAGTTTTGCTCTAAGAACAACAAAACTTACACGTTGTTTCTATAGACTATACGTACAACTTACAATATTAATTGACTCATTATCTGTCATGCAGTATTGTTATCTGTGCTTACACAATATTTTTAATCTGTGGCCATATCTAGATGATATATAGACATCAGTCAGCGTCCGCGGACTGAGGGTTAGAGATCAACCATAAATTGAAGATGATTCGAAGGCGATAACTCTATTTGTTTATTTGCTTGTTTCTTGTTATTTTATTGTAGTAATTTTAAAGTACTTAGCGTGCATTAGTTTATGTATTTGTTAGGGAAAAGGGAATTTCTATGCGCCACTACAAATTGTTGCCTCTACAACGATTTTTTTTAAATTCCCATCATCTCATTTAATAAAACACTCACTTTGATAAATTATTATAAAAAGTTGATTATCATTACCTAATAGCTGCGCTCCGCGGTTTCGCTCGCGTGGCTCCGCCCCTGTTGGTCTTAGCGTGATGATATAATAATACAGCCTTTCTCGATGAATGGGCTATCTAAAACTGAAAGAATTTTACAAATCGGACCAGTAGTAGTTCCTGAGATTAGCGCATTCAAACAAACAAACAAACTCTTCAGCTTTATGAGTACAGATTAAATATATTGCAATGTTATAATTATTGTTTTCATGATATTATAAATATTTTAATAACAATAATCAAAAACATTATATTAAAATATTCCATTAAAATATAAATGAGTTCTCTGAATAAAAATATTATAATACATTTTACTTATCTTACACAAGCTCTTAAGGAAATTTTATATGATTGATTCTTTGAGTTCACGGCTTTGACACGTACAAGCCACATTTTTATTTTAAGCATGCGATATTGTGTTAATATTCATTTGAATAAAAATTCACTTTGAAATCTTTTTTCAATATCGTACGTAACGATACAATTTTTTAAGCAAAATGACAAATATAATGGTATGTTTTTTGCACGCCTCATAAGCGAAGCGTTGAGGTGGGTACTACTGTCACTTCGCGCAAAACATCTGATTTTTCAAACTTAAAATGTCTTTATGTATCATACATTGCACTTGTAAGATAATACATACACACACATATTAAGAAAAAACACTATTTTTAACGTTCATGATATTTTTGATGTCATTTTTGTTATTTAAACTAGTTAAAAAACAGTTTAAAAAAGTTCTGTCTTGGACGTCCGTGTGTCTGTATGTGCGGATCCTTTTTCTTGTTAACACGATAGCGACCGAAATACTTTACTAATCGAGTCTTTTTTTTTCTCTTACGCTTGAGTATGCTCAGGAATAGAACCCTTTCATTTTTCAGGGTCTGATTCGATGTGGTTTAATTGTTATTAAATAAACAAAAAAAAACTCGCGTCAGGACACGTGGCTGATCGAAAAAGCGTAAGACGGATGTTTTTTTTTTTTTTTTTGTTTGAAGTGAATTTTTATATTTTTATTGAAATTGATTCCAGAAGATCCAGAAGGGAACTTTAAAAATTCATTTAGTTACTTTTATTAGTAGGTACGATCCTTATAAGTATTTTAGTGTATTCAACCAACTTAAAAAAGTGTGACTATTTTACAACAATTTGAATATGAATTGTATTATTGTATACAATATCGAAGCTTTTTAAGAAATGTATAAAATACTTTTTTAAGAATTATTATCATACATAATATTATGTTACCGGCAATATATTAAAACCGGCATTGTATGCAATTCTTAGTAAATGTATGTTATTCCGAGAAACAGTCGGAATGAAATAAATTAAATTCGTCACATTACCTACTTATATCTTTAAATCTGAACTTTTCCTAAGTAGCAAACACATTTGCAAATGTGGGTGGTTTTTGGGGTAGCTATTAACCAATATGAGGTCAAAACTAAAATCCAAGATGGCGCCGACGAAAATTTGAAATCTTTTCGTCATGGGTGTCATTTTCATGGTTTTTGGGGTAGCTATTAACGAATATGAGGTCAAAACTATAATCCAAGATGGCGCTGATGAAAATTTGACTTTTTTTCGTGATGGGTGTCATTTTCATGGTTTTTGGGGTAGCTATTAACGAATATGAGG
>CAJQZM010030267.1:0-22584 GCA_907164665.1 Colias nastes | reverse complement strand
TTTTCGACACGGGTGTCATTTTCATGGTTTTTGGGGTAGCTATTAACCAATATGAGGTCAAAACTAAAATCGAAGATGGCGCCGACGAAAATTTTACATCTTTTCATCATGGGTGTCATTTTCAAGGTTTTTGAGACAGCTATTACCAAATTTTATTTTCAATGTAATTTTTACGTAGCCACTGTCATTTTGAATACTATGCTTGCGAATTTCGTACCGTCCGATTTATCGCACGTTATGCACTGTGGGCACTGCATGTCGTGTTTTGTTGAATTGTTACAGGTTACAAGTTCATGAAATATTATCTGCTTTGGAGTGTGAGGAGGTTGATGATTATACAGAAAATATAATTTACGTTGAGCCCCCCATCAAGAATGCCGATCAGGTCACTGACGAAGACAGTGACCTGATCGGATCGGATTCTCAGCCTAATTACATTGAGCAAACTTCCGCCTAACAGTGGCATAAAATTGTTTTTCAACAATTATTTTACGTCTTTGAGCCTGATGAGACACCTGAAGGAGCTTGGCTATTATGCTACAGGGGCCTTGAGAGCTAATCGCACTGAGAACTGCCCGGTCAAAGACGTCAAAAAATTCAAGAAGGAGGTGCGAGGTTATTACGATTCGGTAACCGGCATACGAAGACATCATCAGCTAGTACCGACTAGCACTTCGCGCAAAACATCTGATTTTTCAAACTTAAAATGTCTTTATGTATCATACATTGCACTTGTAAGATAATACATACACACACATATTAAGAAAAAACACTATTTTTAACATTCATGATATTTTTGATGTCATTTTTGTTATTTAAACTAGTTAAAAAACAGTTTAAAAAAGTTCTGTCTTGGACGTCCGTGTGTCTGTATGTGCGGAGGATTTTCTTGTTAACACGATAGCGACCGAAATACTTTACTAATCGAGTCTTTTTTTTTCTCTTACGCTTGAGTATGCTCAGGAATAGAACCCTTTCATTTTTCAGGGTCTGATTCGATGTGGTTTAATTGTTATTAAATAAACAAAAATAATAATTAATAAATAATTATTAAAAAAAAATTATGAGGCGTGCACTTTTGGATTTTCCAAACTATTTTTACTTTACTCAATTTTTATGAGTTATTCTTTTAATGTGCTTTTTATTGTGATATTAAAGAAAAATAATTAAATAATCTCAACAACTGTATTATCTGTAACACCATTATAACAATGTGCAAAATGTAAAATTATTGCTTATAAAGATTTTGTATCTCTCAAAATAATTTGTAAAAAATAAAACATATCATCCTGCTACAAATAAATGTTTCTGCAAAATAATTAATGTTCGCCTTATCACATTTTATTTAAATTGAATTTTTGGCGGGGAAGTTACCTCCCTATATTATCGGCAAGTTTGAAACATGACGTTATCAAGTGTAAGCCATCAGCCGTCCAATTAAGCGGCGTCAAACCAACCAATAAAGGGAATTTCGAAGGTTGTATGAATACATAGTGGTTCCTCTTAAACGTATTCTAGAAATTCCAAGCTTCAAGAACAGTCTTTGTGTAACAATGCGGATTTCCCAAATTTAAAACGATCGTAATAGGTAGGAGAACGCATGTGTCAATAGAATCAAAAAATGAACAAAAATAACCTAAAATATTTATAAATAATTAATCAACAAGACTTTATGTAGGAGAGCCTCTACATAAGATATTACATAGAAACTACCACCGTTTCGAAAAGCAGTCCCTACTAATAATATTATGTATCGAGTTCATTATGAAACTCATACTATTTTCGTGTTACAATACAGATTTGTGAATGTATGTTTAATGAGTAACGCAGGTGATAACAGATACTTTCGAATTGCGATTTCCAGATTCCAGATGATTTAAGTATAATACCGATGATAAATAATACTTCTTAGTTAAAAAAAAAGAAATGAAGCTTTTGCAATGGTGTGGGTTAGAAATTATTTACAAATATGATTTTTTGCGAAATTCATCTCTTAGAAATTCCCGTTTGTCGCTGTCAACGGTGTTATCGCGTGTATTTGAAATTTTGGCTGCGGATACAACTTTTACACATTCGAAATTGAAAGTAACGAACGATGTTATTTATTTTTGATGTTTTTTCAGTACTGAGAACTGTTATTTTCTATGTAACAAAAAACAAAATAATATAAACTATGTTGTGGATACTCAAATTAATCAAAAGGTTTTCATGTTTTAAATATTTATGCTTTACATTTTTCGCACACAATTTTTGTCCTTCTATTTTTATATGAAGTTAATAATAATTTATGTATTTATTTGGAAATTGACGGTACGTCGAAGTTTTTGACGTGTTGATTACTTATTGCGTTGCCTTTATTCCCAATTTCACCGAATTTCAATCTTTCTTTCCTGCTAATACAAAATTTTAGTACCTTATTTTTTAAGCTATTGCATAGCTTCTATCGCGGGCCTTGAGTGCGGGGACCGTATCCAGAAATTCCGTAACGAAAAACCTCTCGCTCCCCACTCCGACGGACACGGAGGTGTGGCTTTAAGGCATAGCATGCAATAGCTTTACCGCGGCAGTCCCCGAGTGCCACACGCCTTTTTTTTACTATGTTTAGTTCTATCATAATAGTTATAAAACTCGTGGCTATTTTGTATTCTGTAGCATTTTGCTACAATCTTAACATCATGGTCCCTCAGGACACATAAAATCTTGTCTCAGACTGTTTAGGGCCCATGAAACTTAAATTTGGGAAATATAGTACAGATTTCTTGTTTTATGAATCTATCATCTAGATATTACGGTTAAGTAGTAAGTACTTAGATTTTCTCAAGGTAATAAATGAATTAGCTTTGAGCTTGCAGGTGCGAGTGATCTGAATTGTCAGCTTTTAAAGTCATTCCACGTACAATTCAATTTTCAATAAGACATCTTTGGGACAAAAGGTAAGAAATATCCACCCATCCTCACAAACATTCGTATTCATAATTGTCAAAACTCAATAAGCATCAACTACTAAACCAATTCCAAAAATTTAGCAATACAAAGCAAAATAGTTCCTATGTGTTCTTTGTTAAAATAATCCCAGATGGAGCCACGAGCTAGTGTTAATTGAAACTAAATAAAAAATAAATAAAATAAAAAGTTCATTTATTTGCCTTCACAACTTAAACTATTACAAAGGAACTAATATGTAAACGTGTAGCATTTTCGCTACACGTTTACATATTACAACGAATCTCATATCATTACTCTCCAACTGGATTCAAAATGAACAACCTTGATTACGCAATGTAACTATAAAGTGTAGATATTAATTACAATTTGGAAGTTAGCTGACAGCACCCCACATTCGTGTATTTGGTTACGCGAAATGTATCGTTTACATTTCATTACTATTTCGAGTAACCAAATATTGTATTGGTTTCTAAGTGAATGTGTTATCCGATATCGTTTATTTGACTGGCTTTTTATGTTGTTTTCGAAACTAATTAGGTGTAAGTTGCGTGCAAGAGATGATACTACGAAGGCTTGCTTTTATCTACACATATTCAAGGTTTGGTATGAGATGAAGCAAATTTTACATTAAAAAGAAAATATATTTTTAAATGAATGCACAGTGGGACAATGTACTCGTGTAAAAGTAGCAATCAACTATCATAATCAGTCGTTCAATTAATAGCCTAGCCTTTTAATTAAACGGCGCAATTCAATCAGCAAAATCTCAGAACTAATGAACTGTAACCTTACAAGTCATGAAAATTGTTAGTGATATAAGCGTGACGCCGATAGATACTTTGCATACACATCATAATTTTCGAATACTCAGTCGAACCGAATAAGTAAAAGTGGCTCATTACAATTCCCACCTCATACAAGATTATCTATACACAGTTATGGCGTAAAACGGTCATGATTCTCTATTATAAACCCATATAGTGACGTATCCGCTAGCATTCCGGATATCATACTGTAGCTATTGTTTCAAACAATAAGACAGACAGACAAAAAACGCGAACGGAGGGAATAAATCTTTATCGCCTCTACAAGTCGTGGTTTATGTGGTCGTGTAAGATTTGAATTAATAATGTGATGTTAATGGTCTGTGTTATTTACATGTCTAAAATGCTAAACCAGTTTTGGTAAGTTTTGGTATAGAGATAGATGGGCATAAAACTGAGGAAGCTACATAAGTTTTATATCTTGATAATAGGTGCTCTAGAAATGATTTATATACAGAAAATGTATAATATATATACGATGGAAATTCCTCAACCGCACTAAATTCATAAAAGGACACATTAAAACAAAATACAGTAGGTTCGAAAAAAACTGATCAGCAAAGCAGACAAGGAAAAACATCTAACTCTTCTTTTCTAAAGATTACATTATGCTAACGTCCTTTTCAAAAATGGAGGCATGCAAAAAGATTGTGCAGTTTCATTGGTTTTCCCTTATTAGGAATCAAGACTCGCTTCGGCATTTTAGTTTCAAAATCACGTGCAAAATATATAAATTATTTATGTTTCGGGTATTCACGAATAACACTTAACTGTCGATTCTAAACTTGGTGTTTGTGTTAACAATGCCTCAGAGGAATTTATTCGATAATATGTATACTATGAATCATGCTGGAACGATGTCTCTATCTATCAATAAATAATAGTAACCAGAAGAATAAAAAATCACAAAATTTTTTAATAACTTTTCTACAATCCAAGATTTTTACATATTTGGAAAAGGATCAGTATAATTATTGTAATTACAAGTTTTAAAATATCATCTTAACATGGGTCAAATTTAAAATCTTCCATATCATCACTCCCCCGTGTCATACAATGTATTTACCGATTCAGATAGTAACAAACGACATGTTAATGTTCAAACCAACTTTTGGTTAACAATAGCAGTCCTCAATGGGTTCCTTTCTAAACACCCTTTTAAAATGCTGATCGTTACAACGCTAAGTGCGTCAAACAACAAAACAAGAGTAAAAAGAACTAATAATAATAAGCTTTAAAGTTGTAACGGCTAATAAAACCGTGAATTATTAGTCAAAAATAAAGACAATATCATAGAATTTGAAAGCGAATGTAAAATAAATATAACATTACGAAATGTAAACCACCTTTGTTGTCGTTTTATTTTGTTGAACTGATAAAAATAGGCACAAACAAAAACAATACTCCCGCAGTTGTCATGTTATTGTGACGTTCGAATGTTGATGAATCGAGTCAATATTTTGGAACTACCCGGTGTTAATCCCGAACATGCTTATTTAAAAAACAAGGGGTGGGTGCTAAAAGTTGATGTTTGTTTGGGACAAAATTTTATGTGTCGACCGTCCGCCGCAGTCCGGATTCTAGGCGCCACTCGCATTACAAAACCCGATATCAAAATCGAATTGAACATTAATGGAACATAAAAATATTTACCGTCACATAAATTATCCTCCAAAGAAGCCGATGAATTCTCGAATCCACGACTAATGTTTTATTACTAATGGGTGCTAGGAGACTCTATAATTTCCCTCTAAAATTTATAAGCGATGCGGTCGACTTGCCTATATTTTTATTGCCACTAAATCAACGTAAGGAATACTCGAATCAAAATTGTAAACGTGTAGCGATTGTTCGTTGAATGGGACAGGAAGGTAAATAGGCAGTAAATTGAAATAAAACGATATTGGTTCACCCTCGCGACAATAATTTTGGCCCACGCTCGCCCAGGGATCTCGCATGGGGAATGATTTGAAGGACTTCAGACGAATAATGATATAGGTCCCTGAGGACCTACACAAAGCATTCGGGATAATAATAGTTGTAGATTTGAGAGTAATTTGAATATGAATGGCACCCTCCCGCGCGGTCCTCACAATAACAAATATGAAGTGTTGCTTTCCGATGATTTTGACTTTGTATAACGAATCGGTCGGATTGTTGTCGATAATTATAGCTATGCTTGCATGTTTCGTGTACGTTAGACTGGATTTGAAAGGCGTGAGGTCAATTTCGGGATTGAATTATAGTGTTATGGCAATGTTACGCTTTGTGTTCCGTTGTCGATGATGGTGGTTTCAAATTATACACAAGTTACAGGCAAGAAGGTTGAGTTATGTAAAGATTTGAAATAAGTAACGTTTTGAGGAATAACCTATATGCTTTTATTGGTTCTCCTAGTTGTCACTATTTATGGCTATATATTCCGCCATTATATTCCTGAAGATTTTCGTTTCTGAAATTTGATTTTATTATACATTAGACAGTATTTACATTTCTGATCCGTCTTGTAAATTTCATCAAAATCGTGTCACAGTTCAAAATACATATCCAAAAATATGACGTCATAATATCTATGTTAGGAAACGTATCACAGGATTCCATGTTACAAGCGGTCACTATTGATCCAGGGGGAATTTTTAGCAGTGATACCATGACGGGTGTCCATATGCAAATTACTTACTCCCCACCGAAGTAGTATTTGTTTTGGGCGTCTGACAGTCTGGATCTAGATTTATACGTGATACAAACGGAGATTTTAATTTGTATTTGTCATGTAAATGCTTGTTTTTCCAGTGATATATGGATCTGGGCGTCCAATGCAAGGTTGGATTATGTTGCATGAATGAATCATTGATGGGGTTGACCTTTTAGATTTATTTAGCAGGGTTGCAATGCTAATTTTTCAGGAATATGCTTGGAGCTTAGTATTTTCGTTCTTTGTGATATTTATGGTACTTTTGATGTGCAACGCAGCTTCACTAAGTAAAATTAATCCATCTTACCAAAACCAGTTCCATAGTCATTGAGATTATCTTCAAAAAATACAATGAAACAGCTTACTCTAGAGGACAGAATTTAAAATGCGGTCTATTGATCATATCCTTAAATTGACATTCTAATAATACACCGAACACGGTCACAACACACACACCTTCGTAAACCACACTTCATACTAAACACCAAAAGCTAAACGCAATCAGCACTCTCTTCAGTAAAACATCGCCAAGTAAAGAACAGCCCTTTTAAAAACGTCACGTCAAAAACCGTACAATCTCACAAGCCATCAATTAATATTCCCAAAGCAAGATATCAAAGAGACACACGGAGATGCCGCAAACACGCAAATTTAAAAGCTGACGCGACGTAAAATAATTCGAATGCAAATAAATTGACGCCCCGGGCGCGCCGCGTCAAAAATATCGTTTCTGGAAAATGTCACGTATGACGCGTTTGACGCACGTGCCGCGTTGCTAACGAACGGGATTTTTTGTAATTGCGCACCTTTTTTGTTGATTTTTAGGTCGATTATTGCATATTTTTAATCCTACTTTGCGAGAATGAATTTTGCTAAATAAAAAAGGCTTTAAATTAACTATGGTTTGTAAATGATTGAATATAGAAATAATAGGTACCTACCTACACGTCTTATGCTAGTTACAAATCGAAGCATATGAACAGATTTATCAAAGAAAGTATGACTAAAATACTATTCGCCGTACAACATATATGGCGATATTTACATCTGGCTAGAATTATAATAATTAAATCTAGATATAGACTCAAACCGCTCTTACATAGTGATCAATAACCATTTACCTCACTATGTCTCCCTGGTCACTAAGCTAGACATACCGGTACCATAATCAAGATGTTTGTTTTATCAAACCTCATTAATTTTAATCTCATTCAGATAGTCATGAGTTGCAATTCTTTACCCGCCAATAAGCAATTAATCGAGTTATCTTAGTAATTCATTTGTATTATCTGTTAATCAAATATTTTACTTGCTGTTATCGAGTTGGATGTATGCGTCATAATTTATTAAGGGTTAGGGTTTTTAACTTTTTAAGGAAGGGACGGAAATACAGAAAGGTTTAAATAAATAAGCATCCTAATATTTAAAACAAAAAAGAAATCAGTTTCTAATGTGTAGTATTTAGTGATATTTATTTTATCATTAACATCGTTAATTATATCTTTTGTTTTTTCTAACTGTTATATATAGTTATAGTTATATTATGTATTGTAGATACCTATATTGTATAAAAAATAGTATTTGTGCACAATTTAAGTAAATTAAGAAAAAAAATCACTTCGGAAAAACATCGTTCCCCAATAAATCTCCAGATATTAAACCAAGGACCCGTTAATAAATTAAAAATATAATATTTCTAATGCAACACATCCCTTGCGACCGAAATCACGTACCAAATTGGAATTCTCAATATTTATAATTGCTGTAACCCCTTTAACTATTGTTTCTAGCTTTTAGCCAAATCACCATATGACTCAGTACGTCAAACCCTCCAAATTAAAAAAAAAAAGTCATATAACACGAAGGGAACCACCCACTAGTCAAATCGACAAATGAAAAGTCGACTTCAATTAATTAGAATGGTACCCAAGTGCCGTTGAATCGTGAGAAGCGTTTTGCCGCGGTGCGAGCTATCGACTTTTGACGGATTTTTTTAATATATTAGTTACAAGTTTTATATAATACAGAGAAACATTTACCTATAACATTAATTATGAGGATTCAAATGAGCTGAATAAATATTTATGATTGAATTTTTAGGTTGATCTGCAATAGTAGCTCTACATTAAGAAAATTAAGTGCTATAATTTAAGGTATGTTAAAGTTTCATAAGCGGAATTAAAAATATTGATAGAAGATAATTGCTAGATTAGTTAGATTTACAAATAATACATGAAAATTTAATACTGTTTTATAGGCCACTAGCGACCCGCCCCGGCTTCGCACGGGTGCAATGGCGGCCGGCCGGTACCGCCGCAAACGCTACGTCCCGCAATTTTTAAATCTGTAATATCTTCGAAAATATTCACTTAAATCATACGGTGTACAGGGCCATATAGATCTATATTAAATGAACAATGTATTCAAGGTATTTAATTGGTTAAGGATTAATGCTGTATTGGTTAAAATCGCTTCGAAAATTAGCCATTATTTGTCGTAAAAAGTAAATGACAAAAAAAGTTATTGTGGGTTATCCATAATAGATAGACATATACCATCACGGACTTTTCTGTAGACCTTTTCAATGTGTACAATACTTAGTACATTATTTTGATAAAACTCGTAGGGTTCAGCCTGCGTTTGCAATGTAAGCGGAAAAAATGTAATTATTTACGACATCACATTAGAAACTTCAAAAATAACAGTACTTCTCCACTATTTAATGGATGTTATTATACATATAAACCTTCCTCTTGAATCACTATATCTATTAAAAAAAACCGCATCAAAATCCGTTGCGTAGTTTCAAAGATTTAAGCGTACAAAGGGACATAGGGACATAGGGACAGAGAAAGCGACTTTGTTTTATACTATGTAGTGATGATCAGTGACTTTATTAGCATGTCGTAAAATGGACCCCAAAATAATATAGTTGTTTTTGTATTTGAGTCGCACGAGTATTATATTTTGGGTGTCATTTTACAGCAAGTGACCATTCGGAACTACATTTCAAATTAATGAAATATGAAATACATATTTATTAGTCTAATTTTAATTATTTATAGCTATCTGCTGTCTTCGCCCTTGCTGACCGAAATAAAGAAAGGCCTACCCTCCTACGCCTCGCTGAAGATGTAGATTTCTAGTGGAAAAATATATTGTTAAATCTTTCGAGTCATTTTTCATTAATACCTATACAAAAAAGATCTCAAATATGTTATAGTTATTATGTAGATATTATGTAGTGTATATTATAGTAAATACTATGAATTTAACACATACAGCCTTGCACCTCCGATCGTGTGGGTTCATCCATCCCATCGCATTTCACGAATGATGGAATAGGGAGTGCTCAATTATATTTAACGTAGAGTTGAGGTGCTATGGTTATGACCTAAATGTTGATGATAAAAAATTTTTAATCGAATTAAAAATGTAATTCGACACTTAGGACCTCTTAGAATAAAAAAAATATTTCAGTATGTTAAGATTTTAGTATGGGGTATTTTTACAAATAAGTATATAAATACAAGACTTATATTATCTTATATATAAAATTCTCGTGTCACAATGTTAGTCTGCATACTCCTCCAAAACGGGTGGACCGATTCTCATGAAATTTTCTGTGCATATCGGGTAAGTCTGAGAATCGGCCAACATCTATTTTTCATATGTACCACGGGCGAAGCCGGGGCGGACCGCTAGTAGTATATAATATTTAAACACTATTTAACATTGAATTGAATAATAACCTTTTATATAAACTTTAATTACTGACACGAATGATTTTACAAAAGTAATTTCTGGCTCTACATTATAAAAGAATACATTAATGAAATTAATATCCTATAATATTAAATTACATTTTACCAGTTTTACAATTTAGACCACAACCATTCTAAATCGCTTAGCAACTTTATAACGAGCGCACTAAGCAACTCAGTGATAGTACGATAGCAATTGATGAAGGTTTTTAAAGCAATTGGATAGGAACCCATCGATTTATCGTCATTAAGGGAGATCTATCTAATTATAATACCGGCTCCCTTGGACTTCGAGTCTGATTCTACTGTCATCAATACTTAATGCGCTTGCAATTTTCTCTAATCAGGTAAGAGGTGTGTAAAATGTATGTGTTGAGTTGGCTATTGGATGTATAATAATATTTGTGTACTTAGTGAAGAATAAGCTTAATACTTATTGTTATTGTGTGAATATTTTCTAGCATATTGAATTAAGCCTTTGCTGTTACTACGATATAAATAAACTGGAGGGCGCTTTTGCCGGAAGACAGGCAAGATACTCAGTAAAAAAAATAGTTTAGCTATAATTGTTAACTGTAAATTCGCTTGCAAAAAAGCTTTCATTTATTCATTCATTCAAAAGGTAAAAAAGGCTTAAATAAACACACTTTATTTTACGTTCACAGAAACGCGAAGATTTGCGACGATTGGTAAAGATAGATATATAAGATGGATAAAGCATTATGACGACCATATAACGACGACAAAAACCCTAGCTAGGTCTTTGGCTATTACAAGCATATAATATTATGTCGGGGATTTTTGTAGCCATCAATTTGTTTTTTTTTTTTTTTTGAGATAATTATCCAATTAAGTATAAGCTGTAAGCTGCGGAAAAATATATTAAACATATTTCAATGTAGTTTGGCAAAGAGATTATTACAGTCCTTATTTTGGCTAACTATTATGCGTGTAGCAAATCCCGTTGTTTTAGTAACCAAACATAAGTTTAACTCCACATATTATATCCGAACAAACTATAGCATAATATATAATTCACTCCAATAACATAGACTCAATTAAAACATGCATTAACCATACGAATTATCCCCAAAAAGACAGAACTAACCAGACACGATGTTCAACAAATATTTCATTAAGCGCTCATAAAACTATCCTTAGTTTTTGATTTGCTAAATGAATTAAGCACGAAATTCTACGGCGCATGATATTCAGATGCCGCTGTGCATAAAGCGAGCGTAAATATGAAGCTTCGTGGATAAAGGCGTGGGTTGTGTGATGAGCCTTTTAGAAGCGGAATAGGACTTTGTTCGTCTAGATTGTTATGGAGTATGGTAAAAATAACGTATATAATTGAGACAACAAACTAGGTAATTACAAAATTAACAAAGATTACGCTAATATTATAGTCCAAAGTCTAAACTATAGACTATAATATAATATTGGCATAATAATAGATTCTGTAGTGTTTCAATAGTTCTTTTTACATTTTAAATTGCATAATAGCGTTTGAATTTGCATCAAATATGTTAAAATTATTGAAAAGTAATTGAGTAGTTGAATTGATTAGTTTCTTGTTACTTGCAAATTAAGGATTTGGCGTTATCATGAAAATATGATGATGATTAGAATGAAATTTTGATGTTGTGTGATTGTGTGATGTGAAACAATTTCGATGCAATAAATTTTGTAGTATATTCAGAAATTCCTTATAAAATCTCTTACATACACCTAGAAATTATAAAACATTACGTTAATAACAAAAACACTTAACAGCTTTCTAAAATACGACAGCACTAATGAGTTAAATCTAACACATAGCTGAGAGAAACTGCTATTAACGTTTGTATGGAAATATTTTTATATGCTTGTAAAATGTTAAGCATTGTGGAATGTCCCCACATGGGGGAAAACATGAGTAGCATTATGGAGACATTAGCGAGGTGTCGCGATGTCATAGAAAAGATTATGAAATATTATTACCTTTGTTTAGTGTAGTTTTAAAAAGTCATTATTAATGTTAAGTGTGGTTTGGTTTGATATTAGTTTGATAATATAATGTTATTAAAGGCCTTTTGTTTGCTGGATGGCTTTGATGGATTTCCGTTTGTTGCTTTGAAACACACATGTGAAGATATTACTGAAACTGAATTTTTAAGATAACTGTAGAAACGTAAGATTCAAAGGTTAAGGATGATGCTTTTATTTCTATCTTACACTTCTATCCAACAATTAAAATACTCTTTTAATATGTTAAGGAGCTTCGATTCTACAGATGATACACTCGAAAGTTTTGTAATACGTTTATTTACCCACTGTTTATTATACATATTATATAGTTATGTTAAAAGTACTCATATGGTATACACGAAGTAGGTAACATATTACTTGGCTTGCAGATTGAACTACTGGTTCTTAGAGTGTCCCTTTCAACAATGCCTCATGCATTATTAGCAATTTATGAAGTAATTATAAAACTTATTTAATTAATTCAAATTCCGCTCACCACGGTTCCAGAACCGCTGCCTAAATGCAGGCCACTCGCACATTTCACAGGCGGTCTGCGTTTAATAGCTCGGCTCCCCGATAATTTTATTATTGGTGGTTTTTTTATCCTCTCTGCTGATGACGTCCACTTGAAATACTGCTACTTCGTTTGGACAATAGTGGCTCACCTTTAGAAGCCATTTGAATGATCGATACCTACCTACTGTTTTCGGACTATGTAACTGAAGTGAAATAATATTTCTCGAAACATAACAATTGTTGCCTCGAAATATATAAGCTCGTGAAGTTTTAAGAACTTGCTTCTAATTATTATTAATGGCACATGCAGGACGTAAAAAGTCACAGTTCTTACTGCAATGCTCTATGCAATTGAAACGGGAAGTTAATTTACCAAGTACTCTATACTAATTCTGACACAAGCTAAGTTAAATTGTGTGACAACCGAGAATTAAAATATATGTAGCAAAATATAAAAAGTACTTTAAATCTATATCAATTGTGTAGAATAGACAGACTGAAGACATGAAAGTATGTTGCACGTCTATGCTCTATGAGCTCTACAGTATATCAACAGTTTTTAGGTCATGCTCTATCACACCTGTTAATGAATGAATGAACGAATAAATGAATGAGACCTTTATTGTACACATCAAATTACATAAAATGAAATGCACATAAATTGTACAATAGGCGACCTTTTAAAATGTTACTTTTGCTGAATTAATGACGGAAGTTAAAGCATGTGGATCATATTATAGTTTTTTTTGCGAGATTTAAAGGTTATGTACCTCAGCAAAAGGAAAAAGCCCATATATTCGCGACTATAAAACATCGATCTCCTGAGGTGGTGTGAATGGCAGGTTTTTATAGTGCGTGCAAAAATTTAATCGAGGTCAATAATCATTAACACCTTTAACGATCTCAAGCTAATTGGATTATTAATTAATGGGAACGTTTTAGTTGGAAACGATTTGGAAAATTATTGTAAAATTTAAAGTTAAATGTAACTGTGTGTAAAATAACAATTAATACATTTTTAATATTACCAATTATAGTTCTCTGATATTTTGAGAAATGCGAGCGTTTTATTTTCATTTAATAGCACCGATTTTAATTATTATTTTAAAGTGTAGAACGTTAGGTATATAGTCGGAGTACTAGGATATTATGCACACATTCCAAAAAATAGGGTACCTACGTAAATAAATGCTCCACAGTGGTCTACTATTATTGAATGTAAACATTACAACTTTTCCGTTAAATATATCAATATTTCGAACGTGTGTACGCTGCACATTTAAATAACCCTTCTAATTACAATAGTTGCCCAATTCATAGTTAATTCGCCGCAATTGTTCATCAAACAATCAATCAATATTAATGTATGGGAACTAAACCCGTTTTAACTAATTTAATCCGATGACTGTATTTGGCCGAATTATTTTATTGACTTCATAGGGTTACGCAGGAAGTTATTATAGAGATGGTAATAGGCGTAGCGATGTTTGGGGTCGAGACTAGTACTCGTAACTTCGATTATTCAATGAACAATGTATTAGGAAAAAGCTTTAGAAATTAGGAATATAAGCTCGATAATATATTAAGTAAAACAAAAGCTTCCAAAGCTTAACTTCTTTTTAAGCTATTGCATAGCTTCTATCGCGGGCCTTGAGCGCGGGGACCGAATCCAGAAATTCCGTAACGAAAAAACCTCACGTTCCCCACTCCGACGGGCACGGCGGAGGTGTGGCTTGAAGGCATGCTATGCAATAGCTTTACCGCGGCAGTCCCCGAATGCCACACGTCTTTTTAGAAATTAGGAACATAAGGTGCTGATTTTATGGAACCTGCAGGATTCCATTTGGTAGTTCTAACAGACGAACGACAAGTTGTGAACGGCAGAGGCTACTTCAGCCGTCTGTAGAACAGTGGATCCTACCAGTATTATAACTGCGATTGTTTGTACAAATGTAAGGAAGTATGTTTGTAACTTTTGCACGCCTAAACCATTGAACGAATTTTGATGTTACTTGGCAGCGATGTGGCTTATATACCAGAATAACACATAAACTATAAAAAAACTTATGTTTTCGCGAGTTCGGCCACAGGTGTAAAATTCTGTACAAAAAGAGACGTATTTTAAGTACATTCAACGTCGTTAAATGAAATTCATAAAAATATTTCGTGTAAAGGGTGATATGGGTTAACAATAAAGTATGACGGCTGGACGGTTAGAGGTACAATAGTGGGGTTCAAATCGATTA
Organism: Colias nastes; assembly: GCA_907164665.1. Taxonomy (NCBI): domain Eukaryota; kingdom Metazoa; phylum Arthropoda; class Insecta; order Lepidoptera; family Pieridae; genus Colias; species Colias nastes. Next base: position 7,583 of record CAJQZM010030267.1, on the reverse strand, counting down.
GTAGCGTGATAATGGTCGTAGGATGGCCATGATTTAAGATTCTTCTTAAGTAAAATTCATTTTTTTGCTCATTGTTAAAATATTTTGTATTAAATTTCTTATTATTTTCTCAGTGTCATTTCGATATCGTCGAGACAATTTTGGAGAAAATATATAAGGAATTTGACGTCATTGATAGCCGCTGCCAATTGATAGCTTGAGATAAAATACTAGTTTCTAAACATCTGAGCTTTTATTACCACTTGACATATTATACCTACCTATTATACGTACTTTTTATACGTATAATGAAATTATATTTTTTAGTCAACACCCTATCAAACTTTTATATTATCAAATCATTATTTAGAAGAGAATAAAGGAAATAATATAAATTGTCTCGAAAAAACAAAATTTACGGTATTCCTAGTAACCCCTTGTGAGATCACTTGTAACGATTAAGCACAAAATCGCTTCTACACGGTAATGATCTACGGATATTCTCATATCTATAAAAATAATTTGATAAAATAAAATACTATTTTTCTGTATTAATTTCTTTGTCTCCTTCATCCTTACATGAAAGATAAGCAGGCAGAAAGCTTGCCAAAATATATTAGTTGATAATAATTTTTTGTAAATATTTATTTTTCGAATTGAGGGTAAAAATTATAATTTCACTTAGTGGGTTATCAAATTCAATTTATTAACGACATACTTTAAATCAATTGCGACAAGACAAACTGCGTTTTGTATTTCTTCCTGTAGGCTGTATACCTTTCTTACTATCTCCCTTAAAATATACCAAACGGTATAAAAATGACAAAAAATCGTATATTTCCTAGTTCCATGAATCAAGCAAACATTTTGACATGGATGCGGATTTAATACAGAGAGCGTAGTAAATAAAGTTCGCACTAAAACCGACACAAAGCGCAAAATAAATCATTCATAACGCTCAACACTTTGGAACGATTCAAAAAACAGTCATTGAATCGAACAATAAAATTCGCCATAACAATACTATAGGCGGTTGAGGGTTAAGGTATAAGTGATTGTACATTTATCTTAAGAAACGCTTTTAAAGACGTCAAAATTTTAATTTACTTTGTCTCAACTGTGTGTTTAATTTAGGCCAAATGCTTCCAAATTATTTGCGTATAAGAGCAAGAAGTGTAAGTGAATATGAATAATAATGTGTAATTTTTACGTAAGTGTACGTTTCCATAATAGGTATTATGTTTGAATTTATGAGAAAAGGATGAACAATTTAAAAGGTTTATTTTTTCAATGTAGTCTTAAAAATATTCATTATGGATTTTTGTAATAAACTTCAAAGAAAATATTATTTATGCGGTGATTAGTATTTATCCTTGCAATATAGGAAAGGAATTTAGATCAAGCAAACACACACAGCAATTGCATTTTTGAATGATTTTATATTCGTAAGTACTAATTAAAATGATAGTAAGTATTCATTTAAATATTTAAGATTTTTAATAATAATTGTTTATTTGAATAAAACGCGAAAGTCTCTACCTTAAAAATAAACGACAATAGCTACAACAAACCGATGCTTGCTAAAAATAATAACAATATAGTACAATTACACTTCTGACCCATTGTTCCATAATTTACATTGAATTGGCTTCAAGTAAATATTCATCTCGTTTGAGAGTTTTATTTGGAAATAATTAGTAAGTTGTTTTCCGTTACAGATTTTCCGTTAATAAAATGGTGGTATGCATAAACTATAAGCTTTCGCAATAAGTTAATTTATTGATATTATAATGCAAAGATTTTTATGATAATGTAAATTTGATATAACAGTAGAAACTACATAAGCTGTCGTAGGTATATTATATTCTAGAAACACTTACATAGCGTAAGAATTTTCATATTTTCATATGCTGATAACTAAAATATCTATTAAAATAGACCAAATTTTTTGGCCATTTTCTAGTTCAAATAGCAGAAAAATATGATATCTATATGTACTCGTATAACCATTTTTTTCGTAAATTCATTATGCTCAAAATTCGTCAGCCACTATCGAGTATCTCTACCAATAAAAACATCTGTTCCAAACTCTAATACATTATTAATAATCCTTGCAACACTAAAGGGAAAAAAAATATTGTAACAATTCTCACGCGCCAGGTAAAGTTTTTTTTTATTGAATTTGATATTTAATTGAGTGTAAATGTTCCTTCAGATCGTGTTTAATGCATCATTTCCTTGACGTGAAATAATATCATCAATCATATTGAAGTCATAGCATAAAATAGCTGTTATTAATAAGTGAAAAAATAATTCACTAGGATAAAAAACGACTATAACTCGTATGCTTTAAATTTTTAACCTGTCTTGAAAACCTTTTAATTTACACAAAAATTGTTGTTACATCTAAATTATAATAATTTAAAGGTCACTTTGTTTCAGTTCATATTTATTATCGTTGGACACCACGACTTATTTTTAATAGAAACTCGTTCATTTTTGATTAGGTTTAAGTTATTTCTAAAATTAAACCCAATTCACTTCTCTTAAATACTACAGAATATTCAAATACGGAAACTTAATTTACTGTTTACTTACAAACATGTTTCACAACCATTTCACAATATAATCGAAAAAGCTTAATACCCAACGAACGCACTAAAAAGCGCATGCGATTATACCATATCGCGGAAGTCCATTACCGCGTCCACTGGTTAACAAGATTCTGCTATCAGTGTTGGCGGTTCGATGTATGTGTAACATGGCATTAGTGTGGCTGGAGGAAGAGGTAGAGTGGCATTGCATTAGGCTTTATCTGGCCCTTATCTACGGCGTGAACGCTCTGCTGCGTGCATTTGCTAATCGCTGCATCGTACCCGGTACCCTATAGATTGTTATGCGGATAATACCATGAGGGTCTCATATCCGGATGAAGGGAACTGTTAGAGATTAAAAGCAATTTGCCAAAGATGGCGAATGAGCTATCTCTAATTGCTGTGATCGTTGTTTTCATGGTTCGATTTTTATATGTAATTCGTACAGCTAGAACGTTTTATAAGTAGTATATTCTTTTCACAGGCTAACTCACACCAGTTTGTCTGCTTTCAAAATATATTTTCAATAAGAATAAAATCAGAACCTACTTTTTGAAAACAATCTTACATTGATTTGAATGTATTATCCTATCGCTCGATACTAGTTACTGTGAAACGAGCATAATGCAGTTAAATAAAAATAAAATAATTCTAACAATCTAAAACCCAGCCGATATACGAAAAGAAATTCCATCAACCAAACCGCTTAGACTGCACAAAAGAACGTAACTTCATTACGTAGGCGCTTTTTTATTTCCACGCATTATTCCGAGATCCTGGATTGATTCCTATAAGGTTCTTTTATGCATAATACATGTGACCTCAGATCCGTTCAAGACCTCACTGTTGCTTGTCTATTTAAATACGGAATCATTGAAAAAGTAACCAATCCGCTTGAGGGAAAATGGCGCCAAAATGCACCATGTTTTTTTTATATTGTCAATTCCGATCATAACGTTTACAACAATACTCAAGCACAATCTCAAGTGTAATTCCAGCATTTTTCATCAGAATACATAGATACAATTTTATTAAGAAAATTACAAAAATATGTGCAATGCTTGATCGATACTTTCTAATAAGATTTCTTCCAAGTTATACAATCAGACCTGACTATGTCAACATTTAATACGTTCAATTTATTATTTGTTAGATAATATAGAAATTTCAACAATTTTATTTTGTATTCAAAACAACAGGCGCCTCCCGCAGTGCGTAAAGGAGGACCTTCGAGAGACTTCGATTGACGAGAAGGTTCGATTGATACTACGCACTTATCTTCTACGACGATTTATATGGAAATGCAGAGTACCTGATACAGTGTAGTACTGAGTTTAGAAATGAGTCTTGTATAGCAGATAAACATGCTATGTATCTATTTTTAATAATATATTTGTATAAATTAATAAATTAATCGAATATAAGATTGGTATTATAGTGGCATTCAAATGAATTTGTAGTAGAGAAGTTCTGGCCTTAAAAGAAGGTTAATAATGTCCTTAAAATTTTAAATAATAAAACCATTATGTGGCTAAATACAATTGCACAATTATACACTTTACATTTATAAATATTTTATTTAAAAATGGACAGACATGTAGAGCTTTCTATAAGCTTTAGGAAAAAAAATGGAATATAATATGTCACAACTCACAAGTGAAGTCGATATCTATTCATGTAAACTAAATCGACTCGTATTTAGATTGTAATTCGCATTCATAATTTTTATGACTCTCCTCCTCTCCTTACCTTACCATGATGCAACAGAAAAATAAATAAATCTGCGTTGAAATACCAATACAGTGATACATGTATCATCGCGGGAACCTTCTGAAATAAGAAACAGCAACACAATTTAAGATTAATATCCATTTAATCAATTCCTATACAACACAAATTAATATCCATTTAATCAAGTCCATATTGCACACGTTCCTCGATAAAAATACCACAATAAAAGAATATTATAATTCATACATTACAGATGTAGATAGCTAAGAATCGTGACTGTATTGAATATTTTGTATGTAAATGCAATCGGTACACGTTGTATTGTCTAGACGGAATTAAATTTTAAACTTTTAATCTATATGTGCATCATGTAATGTAGCCAACAGTTATCTGCGTTTAATAATGGAAAATATTTTTAATTCGATCTTTTTCTATAGACATCATAGCTATTCTCGTCATCTAAAAGTAAATTATATCTATGCTTATATTATAAAGAGGGTGAGGGGAGAAGGGTTTGTTTGTTTGTTTGTTTGAACGTGCTAATCTCAGGACATCGTCCGATTTGAAAAATTCTTTCAGTGTTAAATAGCACATTTATCGAGGAAGGCTAATAGGCTCTTATGTCATACCAATAGGAGCGGAGCAATGCGAGTAAAACCACGGGGCACTGCTAGTGTAGTATAAATATTATGTAGGTAGGTAAGTATAAGCCGTCTAAATATTTTGTGATCGATATCATGTACGATGTACATGTGATTGTTTCCAAGTTGAAATAAGTGTAAGATAATGAGTAGTTTGCACAGACCAAATGCAAAAGACCAGACGAATTGTGTTCTTTTCTATATTTATTTGAAATTTCAAATAAATAACCATTACTTATGAATAACATAAATTACTATTAAATCATAATTGCTCGTTTTCCCTATATTTTTTCATTAAATACAAACAAGTACAATTATATTACTTTCTATAAACAAAAAACTTCATCGTACCTCAAGTGGAGAAATTCCAATGTTTATTTTCCACGTACTATAGAAATTAAGTATGTAAATTGCGTATGAATAAACAACATCAAAGTTAATTTATTCCCAAACAAGATATTTATTACAACGAATGTAAACAATTAATTGTTATACTCGTAATTGATACTAATGAGATGTTTATTGGGAATTATAAATAATCCATACTATAATATTATAAATGCGAAAGTAACTCTGTCTGTCTGTCTGTCTGTTACTCAATCACCAATTTGCATGAAATTTGGTATAGAGATATTTTGATACCCGAGAAAGGACATAGGATAGGTTTTATCCCGGAAATCCCACGGGAACGGGAACTATGCGGGTTTTTCTTTGACTGCGCGGGCGATGCCGCGGGTGGAAAGCTAGTTACCTATAAATCTGTTCGCTTCGATTATCATGGACTAGTACAATAGGAATATCTTTGTTGAATAGACTCACAAATACAATTAAAACAACAGAAAAAAAAATACAATACTGATTGATTTAAAATTAAAACATAAATTAATAAAATGTGTATTGATATCGACGTCACAAATAAGAGTAGGTATTTTATTGTTTCATCTATGACTATTTAATTTAAAATACAAAAGTTAATAGAAAAACAGACAACTAGCTTCACCTCCTCGATTTCACGTAGCTTATTTTCTAATCCATAAAATAATTTTTACTGTGTCAAAATCTTGATTCCATAAACTGTTTTGTGACTATCTAACATTAATCCATCTCCATACACTTTCGCTTTTAAATTAATATTAAAATAACATACAAATCCTGAATATTGTTTTAGCGCACCATACATAACAATACGTGTATAAAAGAGGGTCAAACAAATTCTAAGAATGCATTCAAAACAAAAGCTATTCGGTTTCGTATCACGATCAAAGCACAGGTGTTCGGCTATCTGAAACTTCGCGTTGAAAAGATTACGTAAACGTTGATAGGAAATACTTTGTACACTTGGATTTAGTAAAAATGGAAGTAATACAAGATTGTTAGGATTTAATTGTATTGTTTGTGATAGGTATAGAGCTTAAAATATTTTTTTTTTAAATGTTAGTACAAAGTTAACGCTTTCTTAATGTATTATGGACTAGCTATGCTGCGCGGTTTCACTCAGCTTATGTATAATTTTGATACATAAGCTTCATCATTGCTAATTATCATTAATTAAAATCGTACAGTGGTTTTCCGGTGGAATAGTTACAAAATCCATACATTTTTAGAAACTTTGGCGTTTATAATATTAGCAGGGTAAACACTTTGCACATCCTTGTATATGTATTCCCCTATTTCTCAGAAGCTGTTCATCTGAATGTGATCTTTAATTTAGGAAAATAAAGCACACATATTCCTTTTCCTATATACATACCTGTCATTAATCACACACGTGTTTTATGTAGACATGTATGATGTATTGACTAAGTATATAATATATATATATATATATATTTAACTAACAAAGCGTTCAAAAAAGAAACAATTACAAGGAACCCCAAATAGACCGGCCAATCATTCTAGCCCAACGGACCCTGAGTAACACGACACCCTAATTGACATACAATCATTAATAACGCATCGAGATAATTTTTAAAGCAGGTCAATCAACTCTACCAACGATGACTGACAGAATTAACTTGACGACTTATTTAGAGTTCAAGCAATTGTTAATTTCCTTCAATGGGCTAATGGAACAAATCCTGTGTTGTAATTGGTTGATTGGATCTTTTTGATAGTTTACGTATGCTGTGAAATATTACTACCTCTTGGAGTGTGTATCAAGAGTTGTAGAATTGTTTGATGTTTAGAACGAAATAAGATAAAAACGCTATTAGACTACAAGCCCGCATAGGAAAAAAATATGGGTCAAATGAACCACCAGGGGACATATCTAGAACGATAGAAGAGCATAAAATAATAAGATTCATCACTATGCCGTCACTTGTAAGCTGTCCAACTGAGTGCAGATGAGAATTGAAAAGTACAGGTAGACTCGGTAAATTTTGGTCATATATTTTTGTACGGCATTCTTAACCATCGATAGATCCATTAAAAATAATAAGAAACCGCTCAGTGCCGTACAAAAATGGTGGTCCACAAAGTCGGAATTTTTATTTAATTTCCGAGAGTTACCGGGGGTAAATTTGGTCATTTGACCATGTACGGCATCTGTGTCATACTATGCCTATACTGCTTTTAATCCATTATTCCGCAACGCCGTACAAAAATCATGGGGACAAGGGGAAAAAATCGAGAGTTG
>CAJQZM010030261.1:0-10230 GCA_907164665.1 Colias nastes | reverse complement strand
AGCGGACCTTGATATTTTTCAGTGAGCGGGTCTCCTCGCTGTAGTATCGCTATCTCTTTTCCGTACGTTACTTGTTGTGCTAGTTTCACAAGTACGTTTTCCGCGGCGCGTAGGTGGCGCGCACTCAATATTGTATATTTTCTTTCTTCATTGTTCGGACGCGAGACGATTTTCTCTTTGTTCCTTTTCATATTTCTTTTCCATGTCGCGTCTTTTTCTTCGTTTTTTCTTGTACGTTTTCGACGTGTTGCGTTGACGAGTTGTTTGGGGCGACGACAGAGTTCGATGAATTGCAGTACGCGGGCCGTTGTGCGCACTAGCCGAGTCCATGTTGAGAAGCGCTCGAGGTCGATGAACGCGGGGGCGGTGTCCGACGAGTTCAACGCGCCGCATTTTTCTTTTTCTTCGCCCGTGTCGATGATGATGTTTTCTCTCTTTTCAACCGGCCAGTCGCATTCTTCATAGCGGAGGAAGTCTGGACCGGTGAACCAACGATGTTGCGGGTCGAAGTCAGCGGGAGTGTTGCGTGTAGCGTCGTCCGCCGTATTGTGCGCCGTAGGGACCCAGCGCCATTCATCCTTTTTCGTGAGATCTTCTATTTCGGCTAGTCGATGCGCTACAAATGTCTTGTATGTGCGGGGCTCGCCGCGTATCCATGCGAGTGCTGTTCTCGAGTCGCTCCAATACACTTTTCGCTTGAAGACAAAGTCGTGGCCTTCCTCGACTGTTCGTGTGAGGCGTGCTCCGAGCAGGGCGGCTTGCAGCTCCAGACGTGGAATTGATACCGGTTTCGTGGGCGTGACTCTGCTTTTCGCGGCGGCGATCGCGATGTGTATTGATCCGTCGGCGCGCGTCGCTCTGATATACACGACGGCTGCGTATGCTTCTTCGCTGGCGTCCACGAACGTGTGTACTTCTCTCTCAGCAGCGGGTTCGTAGTCATAGCAGCGTGGGATGCGGAGCGCGTCGAGATGCTGTATATTCGCCACCCAGTTTTCCCAGCGATGTTGTAGCGCGTCGGGAATGGGGTCGTCCCAGCCGGTGTTGTACTTCCACGTATCTTGCATTATCCTTTTCGCCGGCGTGAGGATGGGCGCGATGAGGCCGAGTGGGTCGAAGACCGACATGATGAGACTGAGGGCTTCTCTCTTCGTAGGTGTTCGCTTATTTTCGATTATTTCCTGTGGTACACGTTTCGTGTTAACACGAAAGCCTATGTAGTCCTGCTTCACATGCCAAAGTAGCCCCAATGTTCGCTCTGTCTCGCTCCCGCCGATCTCGACGGTGGTCGCCCCGGTGTTCGTAAAGTTTCTTATCGCGTTTTCTTTGTTCGACGCCCACCCACGCAGCTCGAAGCCGGCGTATCGATGTACGCGATCGACGTGCGCCGTTATTTCCCTTGCTTCATCTTCGGTCGCGTAGCTATGTATATAGTCGTCCATATAATGGTTCTCTTGAATCGCGCGTGCGGCTGCCGGACTCTCGTTCGCGTGTTCTTGCGCGTTTCTATTCTTGATGTAGAGCGCGGTGCACGGTGATGAAGAGGCGCCGAAGATGAGCGATGTCATACGATATTCATCGGGCGGCCCGTCGTCGCGTCGGTCGCCACGCCAGAGGAAGCGCAGCGCGTCGCGGTCTTCTTCTATAATTTTTATCTGCATGAACATTTCCTTGATGTCGGCGGACACGGCGATTGGATGTTGACGGAACTTCATGATGACGGCGGGCAGAGATTGTAGCAGGTCGGGCCCGGGCAGCAGCATGTCGTTGAGAGAGCGGCCGTGTGACTTAGCGGCCGCGTCGTGCACCAGACGAATCTTCGCTTTGTCCGGGTTAATCACTGGAAAGTGCGGGAGGTACCACACTCTCCCGCCGGTGGGCGGAGTCTGCGCCTTCTCTGCATAGCCGGACGAGAGTAGATTTTCTATTCTTTCTTCATATTGTTTCTTCAGCTCTCCGTCTTTGTCCAATTTCTTCTCTAATGTCTTCAATCTTTTCAATGTGTCGCCGTAGTTGTTTGGTGTATCTGCGGACTCGTCTCTCCATAGGAGTCCGGTTTCATATCGGCCGGACGGCAGGCGTTGACTTTTCTTTTCCAATATGTTGAGTGCCTGCTGCTCCGGGTCGCTGCGCTGTCGTTTGGGTTCGATGCCGATGGATTCCAATTCGAAGTATTTCTTCATCATATTTTCGAGTGTGTCGGGTGACTTCTCCGCTTCCGAGAGATGAGAACAGAACAAAACTGGGTGCTTGTTTGATGAGCGGCAGCCGTGCAGGACCCATCCTAATAATGTCTTCGATGCGACGGGCTGATTCCTCTTGCCGTGCCGTAGTTTTCGTGTTATTATGAGCTCCCAGTTGTCTTGTCCTATCAGCAGCTTCGGTGTTGCATTTTCGTACAGCAGGTCGTCTTGCAGGTCGTGCAGATGGTTGCAGCGGGCGATGTCACTCTCGCGGATGGACTGCGTGAATGCGTGGAGTTGGTGCACGGTGCGGGCGTTGTCTAATACGTAGTCTTTTTCTTCATGTCGTCCTCGTACTCGTGCCTTCACTCTCTTGCTGTATTCGTGCTCGTTCTCGTGTCCATTCACGCCTTGAATTGTGATGGACTCGCGTGGCCCGTCGAGACCCAGCTGCTCTGCAAGCGCCGTTTCGATGATGGTCACCGTGCTTCCTTCGTCGAGCAACGCGTACGTGTCGCATTTTCCTTTCGGTCCCATAATGGTGATGGGAGCGATTTTCAGATACGCGCGGCGGCGCGTAGGTTGTTCCGACGTAGCGCTGTTGATGTTTATCGCTGACACGAGGACTTTCTCTTCACTGGCTTGCGGTTGCGTTGTCTCTTCATTTTTCTTTTCCGCTGTCTTCGTATGATGGAGCATCTTGTGGTGCTTCATGGTGCACCCGTTGAGGCCGCATGGACGAGCGCGGCATGTTGCTCGTTGATGTTTGTTTCGCAGACAGCGGAAGCACACTCGATATTTCTTCGCTATTTCCCATCGTGTATTTACGTCGCTGTTCGTAAATTGTCGGCACTCGACGAGTTTGTGGTCTCGCTCGCACATCGGGCATCGTGTTTCTCGCTCGCTCGCGTCGTTCGTTGCGTAGGTGCGCTCCGTCCTTTTCCTTGTTTCTGTGTCTAATGGAGCGTAACTGGAGCACTTGTCTGCTTCTTTATTCAGGAACTCTGCGAGCTTTTTCAGTAGCGGTGTCTTGTCGCGTTCGTCGGCAGCGAAGTCGTACCATTTATTTTTCATGATTGGTGTCAGCTTTTCCAGTACCTGCCGCAGCATTTCTGGGCTGTGCAGGTATTCTTGTTTTCTTAAAACTTCGACGGTGGCGACGATATTCGATATTTTATTTGCGAATATGCAGATGTCCCGCGGGTTGTCCGATACTCGTGGCAGCGACTTGATTTTTTCCATTTCGCCCAGAACGAGTGCGTCTGGGCGGCCGAACCTTCTCTGCAGGGCTTCGATGATTTTCTCGGGTCCGGTGTGCGATATGAGTAGGGCGGTGACGGCTTCTAGGGCTGCTCCTTTCAGCGCCTTCCTCAATCGTGCGACGTTTTCTCCGTCGGTGAATCCTTCTTCAGTTTCTTCATACGATGCCTTGAACGATAGCCACTCGTTGCTGGAGCCGGTGAACGTCGGTAGTTCACCGCCGTATCTTATTACTTTCCTTTGGCTTCTTGCGACTTCGTTGAAGGCGGTTACAATTGCCGCAACTTCTGGTGACCGCGTGGGCGGGTATTTCTTCGGTTCCCGTGGCCCGTCGTCCTGTTCCTGGCGGGCCCCCCATCCTCGATCTTCCTTGTTGTCGGTGTTCTTCGCTGTGTAGCGTGGCGGTGAGAGCTCGCGAGTCGGGCTGGCGGCGGGTGGCAGTGGCTGGCTTGAATGCTGTTTCAACCACGACTCGACCCGTCGTTCCGGTTCGTAGTCCTCTTCTTCCTCTTCCGTTGTTGATTCTTCTTCAGCGCGTATTCTTTCTAACCGCGCCTTTTCCAGTTCTGCTGCGGCCTTCGCTTGTTCCAGCTTCAGTTCGGCTAGGCGCTCTTTCACCTCCAACTCCGCGAGGAGTCTCTTGCGGGAGGCTACGGAGCGCCGCGACCGCACCTCTGATGCCTGGCGGAGCGTCTTCGAGCGGCGTGCTGGCGACCCGGCGGCGACGTTCGATGGCGCCGCGAGAGCGGCGTTTGTATTCAAGTTGACGTTGCTCGTTGGCGCCGCGGAGGCGGCGGTCGTCGGCGCGGCGGCGTTGTCGGCTGGCGCCGCGAAAGCGGCGTTTGTGTATCCTACGATGGGTGACGGCGCCGGCTGCAACTTGTCGATGGGCATGGTGCTCGGCGTAGGTGGCGTCGAGCTGCTTCTCTCTTCTGTCCTCGTCGTTCTCGTCGCGGTCGTGCAGGTCTCCGATGTCTCCGTTGTGCCGCTCGTTTCTCCCGATGTGTTCGTTGATGACGTTCCTGTGGCGGTGGCGGTCGTTTCTGATGCCGAAGGTGTTGTTCCTCTTCCGCTCCGGCTTCTTGTGTTCATTTTTCTTCTTATCCGGTTCGAAGCTGACCAATGTTAGCGGTGGGCCCTCTCAAGTGGACTGTAGTAAATAATACGAGCAATTTCTTCAATACTGAGGACCCGGGGTGCCAAGGCCGGAGCGGAGTTTACTGCTGGATTTCCTTGTAGCGAATGGACGCACGAAACAGGTTTTATCGTGCTATTTATACAAAATGCGTTATCCCCTCCGTTCCGACTGGCCACGCCCCTTTCCTCACCCTTTATTTTCATTCTCTTTATTTTTACATAATTTTACATTTTCTATGTTTTCATTACATTCATTATTACATTATTAATTAATTTTATATCCACAACATATCCCGCCAACGCCCCGTTTAGACTGCGCGCACGATTTTCCCGAAATTTACTTTTATACTACCCCGTCCCCCGCTTCAGGTGTATAAATATACTGCGGGGAACGGTTTGTGCGCGCAGTCACGGACGTGATGCTGTCGGGTAAAGAAACATTAAATTCACTTATTCTCAATATTACATAATCATTTCACTATAAACATTAAATACTAACATCTACAATAATAAATAATTCAAAGAAAGACAAAACATTATCATATACTTAAAACAACACACAAACATTTCAATTTAAAGACATTTACAATATTCAATAAACAAACATAAACATTTACTTATTACTAAAGACATAAACATTTTAAATTCCAAAATAAGATAAGTCTTCAGTCATAATCTTTCATGAATTTCCTTATCTAATTATAGCTACGTAATAAGCAATTTAACAAACATCTTTACATAACATAAGTTCGTTATTCTATACGTTGTTATAAAATAAGCCTTCAGGCATAAGCCTTCAGGAGTTTACTCTACGTTAATACTAGACAGATTAAATACTTTACTTTCAAAACATATAAAACTTTACATTTAAAACTCAAATAAGACATAGACATTTTTTCATACTAATAATAAGCCTTCAGGCGTAAGCCTTCAGGAGTTTATACGTTATCCTATTCTATATTAATTAAACGAATTGTGTACTTTACATTTACGTTTCGTCGTGCACAGTATAAAAGTATTAACAATCATTTAATTATCAAGTAATAATAATATTTCATGTCATATTCAAAATAACGATCAAAACAACTATTCGAGTGGTGTGACTGTGTGAGTCAGCGCAGGTTGTTTTGATCGTTATTTTGAATATGACATGAAATATTATTATTACTTGATAATTAAATGTTTGTTAATACTGTTATCCAATTGATTATTATTAAAATAATTAATTAAGTTAATCAATTTATTTACTTTTAAAATATAATTTTATTATTAAATTAAACGCGCTAACATATATATAGACTAGATTAAAACAAATTATTTATTTGCAAGAAATGTGGTATCTTTGTTCCCACATTTTTTGAAAATAAATAGTTGGAATTTCAATTTGAACCAGATTCTGCTTGTGGCTTTGCTCAAATAGTCAAAAGAGATTCTAATTGGAATAAGTTTTGTGTTAAAAAGTAGATTATATGTCACTCTCTAGGCTTCTGACTATCTCTAGACACAAAAAAGCATATCATTTAATTGCTCCGTTGCAATTTAAAAGAAAGAAACAAACACTTTCATGTTTATTAAGTAAGGAAGGATAAGACTTGAATGCAATGAATCAAATTAATTTTGCTACTTACAAATCATAGAAAGTAGGCACTTTGTGAAGGTTAATTTTTAATGAATTTTTATTTTTCATATTGATACTTGAGTCGTTTATGTACATTCGTACAATACAGGTCAGATACGAAATATACAGGGTGTCCCACTATTGGTATACTAAGCGCGAGGGAACTTGTAGTTTTGCATACACTGATCACGTAAAAAATACTTAAACAACAAAATTACGTCAAACATTTTTTGCTAAATTTTTCCTGAAAATTCATGTTTTCTTCTCTAGCTTCGCGTAGCCGGCATATACCGCTTCTCTAATGTGAGCATTTTGTCTATGAAAACATAATCTTAAACGATAGCTCACGTGCTGGTGGCAAAGTTGGGCGGATTGCTTGTTAGGGGTGTACACATAGAGTTTTAAGAATTCATCTATTTGAAAAAAAATGCGTCTGGAATTTTATAAGTATTTTTTACGTACTCAGCGTATGCCAAACTATAACCTCCTTTGAGCTTAGTATACCAACAGTGGGACACCCTGTATAGTGCAGTATAGTGTCTTTTCAATCTATACTACTATAAATCAATTTATTCAATCTATACTACTATAAATCAATTTATTCAATCTATACTACTATATTTCAATCTATACTCTATACTTTGTCTGACCGGTTGGCTTGGTTGGTAGTGACCCTGCCTTCCAAGCCAGAGGTCATGGTTTCGATTCCCACCTGGGGCAAATATTTATATTGTAGTGCTGTTTTTAATTCAGTTACAATATATACACGAATTTTGCATATTGATCGTGTATATGAACTCAAACTCAAACTTAAACATTTATTTATTCAATTAGACTTCTTCTAGAAGCACTTTTGATACGTCATTACATATTTTTAACATTAACCACCGATTCGGAAAGCAGTATCTACGGAGAAGAACCGGCAAGAAACTCCATAAACTGTGTGTTTTATACTACAACGTTGTTTGTATGTTCCAAACTATACTATTTACGCTTAAACGAAATATATGTTTTTCAGGATACCCCAACATAATTAACGAAAAAGGCATACAATACTATGACAATTTAATCAACGAACTATTAAAGTACAACATTCAACCCATGGTTACACTATACCATTATGATTTACCGCAGCCCTTACAAGATCTAGGGGGTTGGATCAACCCTTTATCTGTTGACTGGTTTGAAGACTTTGCAAGGGTTGTTTTTGATAAGTACGGAGATAGGGTCAAATATTGGATCACAATAAACCAACCTAATGATGTTTGTATTGAAGGTCAGTTATATTTATTTTTTTGTGTTTGCGTCTGTCTGTCTGTTTTGTTTTAGGTAAATTCACTTTGCATGGAAACCTGTGGACAAAGAATAAATCATGTTAAATGATAAATAAATACTTTTTTATTGATTTATCACATTAAAGTCTTTCTTAATAAGGCTTGACATCCCACTTTATTATATGTTATATGGGGAATGAAATTAATATTATTGAATAATTGTGTTAACCCTCGTTATTATATGTTATATGGGGACTGAAATTTAAAAAGTAATATTATTGAATAATTAATATACAAAATCAAAATATTAATCTTAAAATAAACCATAATAGTCGTTAATTTTAAACTATTTTGTATATTATTACAGGTTACAGTGGTTTAATGGCGCCAGGCATAGTATCTAAAGGAGTCGGAGATTACATATGTGTGAAAAATGTTATGCTTGCTCACGCGAAAGCATATAGATTGTATGAGAAAGAATATAAGATGAAATATAACGGTAAGTACATTTTTTTGAAGTGAAACTCCTTTAGGCGCGTTGAGAGTAAAATTTCAAGCGTCATGGCAATACCGTCACGTCATGGAGTAAGGCGAGGAATTTGGTATCTTTGAATCTTGTCAAAGAAGTTTCACTTCTGACACACGTGTATTAAATTTTGCATTAATTTATAAATTAATTTCTAATTTAGAAACTTATATTCTGACTGTTTTTATGCAAATATTACAATCATAATAATATAATAAATTGTAATTTTTTTTGTAGAAGTTAAGATAACAAACACATCTTTTATTACTCTGTAACACTAAAATGCTGGACAATTTTGGATGAAATTGATATTTACATGCAATTTCTTGGAAAATTATATAGTTAACAAAATATGAAAAATAGAATAAATAAACTAACAGTAATAATTTATTGATTACAGGTC
Organism: Colias nastes; assembly: GCA_907164665.1. Lineage (NCBI taxonomy): Eukaryota > Metazoa > Arthropoda > Insecta > Lepidoptera > Pieridae > Colias > Colias nastes. Next base: position 1,829 of record CAJQZM010030261.1, on the reverse strand, counting down.
AAGTAGGAATTTCGTTAGGTTTAAGTTGGGCGCATGGTAAGACAAATGCAACAGAGAATGAAGAGGCAGCGGCCATTTATAGAGACTTTACGGTTAGTACACATTTATTTATATTATACTAGCTTTCCACCAGTGGCGGTACGTTCATACAAGCCGAAAAGCCCGGCTTGCCTTAGAATTCGCTACGAGTCGAGCTAAAATATCCAAATTCACTTTTGAATATTCGCGCGCAATGAGTAATTTAACCTTTGCTCCGAAATTCAACGAAAACTTACCTACGCCTAGCGAGTAGCGACTATCGTACGCTTAGAATAAAACAATGTAAAATTCGAGTCAAACGTTTTAATTTCATCCTTCTTGCTATCTACATAAGGTCGTAATTTTTATGTTGACATTATTCTTTCTTGTCGTTCGCATGTAGCATCTCGCTCGCACGCGTGGGCTTTTACCGGGCTTTGCGCGCCTCTCTTCTAACATATGAAATTTCGTCTAAGTAGCTACATACCTATCTATAAAATTCTATAGCAATATCTATGGCGAAAAATGCCCGGCTTCTCGTTGCAGTAGGTACCTATGAAAATAGTCAAGATACGTCATACGATGCGCGAACGAAAGCGAAATACGAGTAAGTGAGAGAAACGAGTGAGTGTATGAACTATGAATTTAATTTTTCTTATTAGTGTTTGTTTGAGCGGGTGATAATAACGGTGTAATTTAGAAAGTTTTTCGAATTTTGTGATAAAATGAGTGTCGCGACAGCAGATTGTGTTGTAAATTGTGATGGTTTGCGTTGTGTGCATGTTTTACTCAGCGGGGCCTGAAGATATTGTTTGTTTGAATGCTTTGAATGCACTAATCTCAGGAAATACTGGTCCGATTTGATTTTGATTTCACACTAAAACCAACAGCAGCGGATCACTGCGAGTGAAACCGCGGGACACAGCTAGTTAATAATATAATGTCATACAGTTTTAAATAATTTATAGATTTTAATGTTAAAGTTTAAACCTTTCACAATTTACTCAACTGTTTGCGGGCGCGCGCGGGTCTACACTCTACTTCTAGTACCTATTTTGATATCGTAATTAATCACCAGTTCAAAAACACAAAAAAGGCTTTGTTCAAAGCCGCTGAAAGTATGAAAAAACTGGCATGTGTATCAAGTTCTGCCTAGTAGTTTTATGCTTACGGTGTGCTTTGAAAAAATCTTCGAGCGAGACTTGTAGAAGAGGAAAGAAGGAAAGAAGATTTAAAAGATTTGATTCGGTATGTTCACATTTTTTTATAAGTTTTATAACGAACATAGGTACACACTACACAGTATAATTTGACAAAAAGGTACCCAGCAAACATTTCGACAAATTTGGGCTTGCCCAGTCCTTACACCCTAGGCACGCCACTGCTTTCCACCCGCGGCATCGCCCGCGCAGTCAAAGAAAAACCCGCATAGTTCCCGTTCCCGTGGGATTTCCGGGATAAAACCTATCCTATGTCCCGGGGTAAAAAGTAGCCTATGTCCTTTCTCGGGTATCAAAATATCTCCATACCAAATTTCATGAAAATTGGTTCAGTAGTTTAGGCGTGATTGAGTAACAGACAGACAGACAGAGTTACTTTCGCATTTATAATATAAACTGTATGGATGTATATTTATTTGATAAAAGATATAACATTTGTGTGAAAATGTTGGAAATGTTTATTTGTTTATACCGAATAGATTCCGTAACTACTGAACTAATTTTGAAAAGATTTTCATTGACAGAAAGATACATCATTCCTTAAATATGTTAATAATTACCTATGTTAGGTTATATTTTATTTATATATTT